>PVKZ01002178.1:0-255928 GCA_004027375.1 Macroglossus sobrinus
TTCCCGGAACAACTGAGACCGTAAGGGGGCTGGGTGTACTGTTAAGTAAACGGGAAGTTTAAGCATGGTTCTGGGCTCCCACATGGAAGCGCAGCAGTTTCAAACAAGATGCCTTGGCATTCGTTACCAGACAATGTTTATGAAAGAATATTGTCAAATTTATAATCCCAAAATTTTGTTTCGATCATTGTAATTACTTATTTATTGATCATTTTAACATTTATTCTCTTTATGTTAGCTGACTTGACCTTGTTAAAGTTACTGTTCTGTTTTTTTCTCTCCCTCTCACCCCATAATGCAGCATATTTATTATTTTATTTATAAAAAGAGGTACCAAAAAGAGTTAGAGTATATGACTGAAATCTTCTTCCACTGTCTTTGACATTATGTCAGGATTTATGGGCTGCAACAGACTGTCTTTAGAAGTCTAATGATATTCACTAGGAGAAATGTTGATTGTATCAGACTCATTGCCCAGCTTATGTTCTGAGATTCACTCTTTCAGGCTCCCAAGCTCTGTTTTTCTAGCCAACTTATTAAGATCCATCAATCACTGAAAATACAATGGTATGCAAACACATTGTGTTCACCTCACGACTCTGGTGCTTTTCTCCTGTAGCTTCCTCTCTGGAATTATACCACCATTTTATATACTTTCTCTTTATTTTCCTCATCTCTATTACCTTTTATTTCACTCTAATCTATACCCCTTTAAAATTATTGAGGAACTTGGAGCTCAGATCCTGGGAAGATGAACAAGTACACTCTTGCCAGTTTTTTACAATGAATGCATGTCTAAATTCTGGGCAGAAAGCTTGGAGCAGGACCCTGAGGATCTTGAAAAGTACATAATAGCATGTTGATTGGGGAACATTAGAATTTCAGGAATCAAATTTCCAAAAGACCAATGATGCATTTATGACTTTCCCCCCTTTTTGCTTCTTATGTTATCCAATTTAAAATAAATGAAGTCTCAAATCTATAAATGCATACCATCAAACAGACAGAAAGAATGCCATGAGAAATATTCTTCTTGATCTAAGGACAAATAAGAAAACTACTAAGTCTTGGCTTTTTTTTTTTTTATTTCCTCCTGCTTTAGCTCCAAGACAGTTTCAGGGTGGTTAGGAAGCTACACAGTGATTTCAGTGGCAGCTAGGCAGGGCCCTACAATCTGAGAGAGAAAAATCCTCTCTGATCAAAGGCTCTGTGGTCTTAAGAGCATGAAGCAAATCCCCATTGCTGTTTTCCTCTGTCTATCCTGCCACCATTGGTCCTGAATGCACACAGTTTTGGGAAGTATCTGGAAGAAGTTAGGTTTCTGGCCAGACAGCAGAAAGGGGAGGCCTCAGAGAGGTAGAAGGTATTGGTGGTGGATCACAGAGAGGAAGAAGACTGACAGCAATCCCATAAATTGTGTATCGACTGCAGGACCCACCTCCAAACTATATATGCATAGATCTCACTTTAAACAGCATACCAAAGATTTTGAGGACCAAGCTAAAGGTAAATGTTTACTCATTCCAGAATTGGCCACTGGATGATTCAGATGTGGGACTGATCCAAATAGCACTGCAAAAGCTTTGAAAACTGAACTGACATTGCAGTAAGAATCTACAGAAAGCAAGTTGAAATTATGGCCTGAACCTAACTTGATCAATTGTCTATTAAAAAAAAAAAATTGAAAATCAATCTCCTGCTTGGGATTTAAATAAGACCCAGAGCCTTATATTATGATGGTAAACATATCCACTGTTTGTTCCCAGATTAGTCTACAAAGAACCAGGAAATTTCAAATCATAAGGAAAAATATAATCACAAGATGACCCAGATGTTGAGATTATCAGACAAGGGATTTACATTAGCTATCATAGACATGCTCCACCCGGCTATTGAATGACGGAATCAAGACCCTTATGCTTTATATCAATTATCTTCATTATTCCCAGTTCGAGAGAAGCCGTCTTGGAAGTGCGGATTCCATGTAATGTGTTGAGCATAAAACTAATGTTTAAACTACGTGTCCATTAGACCGAGCAACTAAGGAGAACTTATTTGTCTAAGTCACACAGGCTCTATCGTAAGTACTTTTTGATATAGAGGTTCTACATTATATTCTCAGTTATTGAGACTTTGCACACTTAACGATAATGAATTTAATAGGTTTACAGGTTAACCTATAAACTAGAGTACACAAACTTATTTAAAATAATAACTTGAATCAAACTAGAGTACACAAACTTATTTAAAATAATAACTTTTATTAAATATGAGTAATTTTATGTGAGTTGCCTGTTGTATTTCCTTAAAAGAGAGGGTGGCAAACTATACAGCACATGGGCCAAATCTGGCTAATGAGCTATTTTTATGCAATCTGAGAGCTAAGAATTTTTTTCTATATTTAAAGAATTGTTAGAAGAGAAATATAAAGAAGGAGAGGGAAAAGCAGAAAGTAGAGAAAAGAAAGAAGCCACCATAGAAACTGTATGTGACCCACAAACTCTAAAGTATTCAATATTTGGCCTTGTACAAAAAATGTTTGCCAGCCCTTGGCCTAAAATAAAATAAAATAAAATAAAAACACCTTAATGAGGACCATTTTGTGTGTTTCTCTATTTATTTCTAGTGTTGTCGGTTTGTTTCACAGGGGAAAAGTTAATAAGTACTTGACCCACAATGGCCATTCAAACAATGTGTGAATATTAATAGGTGAATGAATTGTTGCTTATCTACTTCAAGCATAGTAAAATGTCAGCTCCTTGATTACCTCCTAGGGTGGATAATATTATTAGTCACCAAATATTCATTCTCCACTTATACCTGCCCCCACTTATGGGAGAAGTATAATTCTATGCCCCAGTGATACAGGCTTTGACACATGGCTTGTTTTAAGAAATGGAATGTGAACAGATATAACAGGTGCTACATCTTATCAGAAACTGTTAAAAGTATTGCAAGTTTCCCTCAGCCTCCTTGAACTTCTGCCTTTTACTATTATAACAATGTATAATAGAATCTTTCAGCCTGGCTCCTGGAGTAAGAAAACACGTGGAGAAGAGCCTAGCACAGTAAGAACCCGTGGCAGCCAACCAAATCTAGCAAAGCCCAGCCAAGGCGAAGGCACTCTCAGCATTTGGTAACATGAGTGAGAACCGAATGGTGTTGTAAGCCTTTAAGATTTTAGGATTGTCTCACGCTGAAGGAATATACTTCTATAAATTAAGATGCAGAAGGCTTCAATAGATCAATACTTAGTACATATGGGTCGTTGAAAATCATGATTAGTCTCAAGGACATGATTTTTTAACCCTAATAAGAAGAGTGTATAGCTCATATTTATAGGATGATTTTCATGTTTTCAACTCATTTTATGTTTTGTAGAATTATCATAGTTTACAACATAGTGTTCCTTTGTGCTCATCAAGAACTATTTTATCACTTAATGAAGGGTAAAAGTGATGGATATATGTTGCTACTAAAGTAAAAGGCACCTTATGCTCCAGAAAATTAATGTATTACTGTGATAACTTTGTTCTCTATTAAAAATGAATCATCCTTGAGTCACAATCTCTTTGCTTTGGAGGTTACTGTATCACCCTTAATATTAATTTAACTTTGTAGAAATATGACTAAAAATTGAATAGCACAAAAACTAATGAGAAACAAATTAATTCAGAAAATATTTATAATTTATAATGAACTACACCAAGTACCAAATGTGTTCAGCTCAATAAAGATGAATGTGAAATCTAAAATTTGTAATAAAGATACCATTCTATAAAAATAAAAATAAAAATAAACATATGGGAGTATACTGATTAAATGAGAAAATTCAAAGCTTCAGAAATTGTTCATGTAGCTTATATGATGTCACCAAATGTGAATAAAATAAAATAAAGTGGAAATTCAGGAGTTCAGAAATGGCTATGTATCTGTCCTCTTGACATCCACTAACCCCCTAATCAGGTTTGATAGTTGTAATATGTCCCTGTATTTTCATTAAATACACATATCACATGCATTATTACTCAGGGTGAGCTTTTTGGATTAGTCTGTTTACAGCTTTGGACATGAAGGGATGATGTATAGGGCACAGTTTTCAGATGAGATTGCTGTGACTGACAGTAGCCCAGGAAGAGAGTGGGCTGTGGCCTTAATAACAAGATTGGGGAATAATACAACAAACTTTGATTTATTTTCTTTTAGGCATTTATATTAGCACAAATCTTCAAGACACATAATTCCTTTGTTTGCTGAGATGCTATGTTATAACTTTTTGAGTATATATGTATTCTGAAAAAAAAAAAAAGCCAAAATCAAAATGTGTGTTTTCTAAACTTGTCACACTGTCTCAGCCGGACACTCAATGGAGAGAACCTCTCATATGTGTCCCTGGCTTGAGCTCTGGGTGATTCTTGGGAGAAAAATTACGAGCCACATTATTTTCCAAATTTTGACCCATCATTAAGGGGTATGTATACTCATAGTATCTGGGTGCTGATCACTTGCTCTTTTCTGCGACTGCTCTCTGACATCAGAAGTGGGCACCAATTTCCATAACAAAGGTTATGTGCAATGGCAGTGACCACATTTCCCAATATCTGAATTAAAAAATTGAATAAGGTGGTCTGAAGAAAGCATCAGAGAGAAAAAAGAAAATGAGGGGCAGCAGAGTAGAGCAAAGACCAGGATTGGAACATAGCTCCTAGAATCTGTAATAGCCATTATTATACAAAACTTCATTTTTATCCTAAGAAATCCAGAATCAAATTTTGTTGTCAAAGTAATACAATGAAGGCAGTGTTAAATGTAACACATTTTCTGACACTTAGATTTTTCTCCAGTCTCATTCATTCATTTCTCCAATAAATACAAACTAAACTCCTAGTATTTTCTGAGAATTATACTTAGTGCTGGTGACACAATGGTGCACAAGTAAATACAGTCTTTACTCTTATGGCATTCCCCAACTAGTGAGGCAGATAAGTGTTTAGGAAATAATTATACAAATGAATAAGTAATTATACATAATAAAACATTTATTTGGTAAAATAAAAGGTATCAGAACATTTATAATATGACTACTTGATAAACGTAATGTGGATATGTGATGTGATATTAAATTGAGACTTGAATGATGAGTGGAAATGGCCAGGAAAATAGTAAGGATGAGTATCCTAAGTAAAGAGAACATCTTGAACAAGTGTTCTAAAGTGAGAGTGAGTAAGGTATGTAGACTTGGAAAACCGGTGTGCCTGGAACTTCATGATCACAGGTAAAACTAGTGTGAGATCCAGTTGGATATAGTCAATAATACTGTATTGTGTATATGAAAGTTGCTAAGGTAGTAGATCTTAAAAGTCTTCATCACAAGAAAAAAATTTTAACTATATGATAGATTTTAATTAGTCTTATTGTGATGGTAATTTTTAATATATACAAATATCAAATCATTATGTTGCACACCTGAAACTAATATAATGTTATATATTAATTACATCTTAATTTTAAAAAGAGAAATGCAATCAGGGATTATGCTATGTAGAATAAAAATTAGCAAATAAAAATTTTCTTCTAATTTCAATATTAAATCACAAATAGGCTGTAAACTTAATAAACATTGAATAAGCTCTTTCTCTGTAACACATTAGAAGCCTAAAGAAGTCCTGGTATGTAATCTGAGGAGTAGGTACAGCAGCCTAGACCATCGTAAGCAGGAGACAATTTAGAATAGAGAAGAAACAGAAGAGGACACCACCATTAGATGGATATGTATGTAGGCAATGGTTGACCCATGAAACTCTGGGAACACGTTTATTATGATTATCAGCTGCACTGGACATTTGGTGCAGTGATCTGTGATTTCTTGGTTCCATTGTCATGACTTAGGCATCACTTAGTAGTTATCGTAGCCCAGCAGGAAGTCCTGAGTTTCAGAACCTGTGATATTGCTTCATGAGCCCTGTGAGATAACTTGACCTGGGAACTCCCAGAACTATTGGGAGAATTCTGAGAGAATTGATATTCTCTATAGTGGATGCGTATGGTGCAGAGGAACACTATTTTATAGTTTTTTGAGTCACTTTTTCTTACAAGAAAGAGAGAACAATGACATATAAGAATATCTTTAAATTAACACTATATATGTATAAAAAATTCTTGCACAAATAAATTCATCTATTCTTAGTAATAAATTATTTCCAACATGTTACCACAAAATATCTGGGCACTTGGTATAGTGTCAAGAATCATTGTTCTAAAGAACTGCGTCTCCCTCATTCATACTTGACTCTCAGTGCCTTACAAAGTGTCTGCCGTGTAAAAAGCTTAATGAATGGTTTAAGTAGATTCATTGGGACTCGCATGCAGGTCATTGGAAAATACATTTTTTGACTTAAGTGAAAAAGAAAACTCATTAGCTTCCATAACTGAAAATTCTAGGAATAGCGCCAGCTTCAGAGAAAACTCAATCTGGCTACTCAAATAGTATCATCAGTTCAATCTCTCTCTCTCTCTCTCTCATTCTCTCTCTCTCTTTTTCTCTCTCATTAGTTCTTTTTTCATGTAGTAGCATAATAGTCAGAGGGTTCTGATTTTCCCACATACTCTTCACTTAATAATTCTAAACCTGAGAAGTGGAGAACTGGCGAAACTTGGTCATTTGGCCACTATGAATCAGACAGTAGGCTAATGACCAGGACTAAAAAAAATTTTCTTGGAATCTGTGTAGATTCCATAATGTATGTTACATAGACCAAATATATTGTCCGGACATGGAAATGAACAATAAAAGTCACTTGTTGAATGAAAAAAATGTGTATTTGTTAATGATAGTTCTGCATAAAAAAATCTAAAAACATAAAGGAGAAAATATTAAAAGCACTGAGTTGAGCTATGAATTAGAAACAGATCAAAAGTATAAATTATTAAATACATCATAGATTTTATATTTTAAATAGGATCATGACATTGAGAGTTTGGGAGAAAAATATTAAAGGGATCTTTAATTCTTATAAAGAATTTATAATCTATTATTTAAATTTCAAGAAGATCATAAGATTTTTAATATTAGCAGTTTAGTAAAGAGTGACTCAAATCATTTCTCAAATAATTAAGAGTAGTATTGAGCAAACAAGATTATTTTACCTCCTTTATTAATGTATTTATTTCTCTTATTCTTCAAAAAAGATTCGTAGCCATTTACTAACTTAAATATAATTGTGTAATTGCAGATCAATCTTGCTCTTAAAAGTGACATATGGCCTTCTCAAACAGTAAGAACTTTAGGTATTTTATTAGCATTAAATTTTCAAATATAAATGACTATTAAGAATTTGGTCTCAGTTGAAAGAACCCAATCAGCAAGATTACATATATAAGATCTATTTTACAACATTTATAGTATAATTTTTTCAATAAAACTATTAACCTAAGTTTGTTATATATTTTATTATCCTTCTTTAAGGAGAGTTTTTATTATAAATTGTATGCATCATATATCAATACATGAACAGTCATTAGTATACTGTTTGTTGGAGTAAATGGGGTCAAAGAAAAATCCATTGTATCCATTAGTAATTATTATTAAATCTATTTTTAAAAAAACAAAACTTCTCTTCTTCATTATCAATATTTTTTTCTAACCTTTAGGATCTCATATAAAAACAGCTTATCTAAACTTCTTTCTCTACTATTGATTGATTACTTGCTTATATTAAGAATTTTAATGGAAAAAAGTACATACTGTATCAATCATTATAGTTACAAGGACAGCATATAGATTTCTAGAATTCTTCTGTGACCTCAATCTTTAAAATATGCTAACCTCATCCTTAACCACTCACTGACTGTCAGTCGCTGGATTTTGCATTCAGGAACTCAGGTACTTTTGTTTCTAGTCATAGTTAATTCTGATTTTTCTGGAATGTTGGTGCGTGCATGAATTTCTATGCCTTCAAAGAGACAAGCTAGTTGCTTTGAACTACCTGACTAGCTCACTTCCTTCTCTCACATTCAGCACACACCATCTCATGGAGATAGATAAGAAAATTCTTTCAGTTTTATCTAACCCAATATATTATCTCTTCCCTTCTCTGTCTCAGTTCTATATCACTGTTACTTATAATTTACTTTTCAATTTCTAAAACTCCCCATTTCATAGAGCAGCCAGTACTTGTTTAGCCTGTTCTGAAGTTTTTTCTATATAAATTTTTAGTTTTCCAATCACCAAAGGTAAAGGACCTTAATTCTTTTTACTAGTAGCTACTGTATTCTTGCTTACATTCTTTAATACTTTGTTCAGCAGAAAGTAGTTTTCTTCCCCTATTTTCAGTCTTCTGAGGCTTTATTTTCAGTGCTCTGCGTCTTTAATCCATTCTATAAACACTGTAAGTTTTGGCTTATGATGAACTGATGAGTGAAATGGCAGAATAACATTGATGTCAACCATGTGTAAGAACTCATGGAGTGAATTGAATTGTAGTCAAATTGCCATATAAGATCCACAAATGTGAGTCCTTCTTAGCACCTTCCTCAGATGGACAACTAGATTTTCAAATTTGAGCTTTTTGTAAGAAACGTGAAGATTCTGAGATTGATAAGAATATGTGAATGTTAACTATACATTACAGTTGAGGACTTTGACTAAATTAATCTGAATCATATGTCATTATATTAGAAATCACACTATTTTATTATTTTATAATTATATAAATTATTATGCAATAGGTCATATACAAGTCAACCACAAAATTCCTATAACGGCAAAGGCTTATATCTTCCTGAGGTCTTTTACCCTCTGGGATGATTTGGAGGTTGCAGAACCGTTTGGGCCAGGCAAGGCCCATTTAGTTTGAGAAACACCAAACACACCAAGTGTTTGGCTTGTATATGTCTTTTTAAAAATCTAATTAGTTATTTAATTTCTCTTGAGAAAAAAATTGGCTTTTTTCAAATTAATTTAAAAAATACATGGAGGTAAAGAAAAAAATTATTCTTAACTCAGAAACAATGACAACAGTCTTGTTAAAATTCATAAAGAAGAAAGGCCCTCTCTGACTTTGTGTTTCCAGAAGGCTTCCTGTTTTCCTTCTATATCACTTTCAAGGAAAAAACATATACCCCACTTTGTCTGGTTGGGATGTCAAATACTGATGAACACTGATTTTAAGTAGATGGCATTATTGTGCTCAAAGGCAATACCCAAGTGTTGCTTCTTCCTTAGATTCTTGCATTGATTTGGGGCCATAAAGCCACTTTGTTTTTATCATCCAAAACTTCACCTTTAATTGCTTACAGATAGCAGCCAGTGATTGAAGGATGTCAATTTGAAGTACAAGTCAAGCATTCTGTGAGAAGAAAACTATAATACAAATGAAGCAACAGAATCTTCTTTCAGGTACTTTAGAGCTATGGAGAGAAAAATGAGATATGAAATAATTATGAAAAATGTGGTGACTAATCCACTTTGAAACAATAATTTTCTAGAAAATACCACAAGTTACATTGTTGTTAAATGAATTTTAACAAAATGCAAACATATTGTCAAATGCTTCTAAAATGTGATTCATTTTAATGATAATAACTGAGTTAGTTTAGAGTATTAACTAGTTTATTTTAAACAGAATAGGTTAAAGAGCATGCCCCTTAGGTCCTTACAGATTTGGTCTTATTTCCTGTAACATACTTATCTCAATTTGAGCCTTTCTGTCATAAAACTATGCTTGATTTGTATATAAAATATTGCTCTTGCTAATGCAAGAGTGTGGATTGATGTATTATAGAAAAGTTTTTAATATGAGTCAAGAAAAGTCTGACGTGTGCCTTTGTAAATATATCTTCCCATTACATTTCTATCTGTTGAATGTCCATTTTCTGTATAATATAGGACTATTTTAAGTATATTGCAGATTTGTTTATTTTGTACCCAAAACTAGGTGTTAGCATCATAGAACACTTGGAGAGTTGATATTTGACAAATAGATTCTTCAAGAGAAAGGAAACTGAAGAAAAACTAACTTGAAACACTGTCAGCAGTATGGAATATAAAATCTAATCTCAAACTTCTAGGGTTTTAGTTTCAAATGTAATGAATTTACCAAAATCAAAACAAAATAAACACAGTCAAACAGAACAGTCAGGTGACAGCTGTTACTGATTTTAGCTTATCTTGATCCTATGATGCCTCTTAATTTGCACCAGGTTAGTGTGCTGTGCAAAGATGTGCCAGCATAACATATTCTCTCCAGCTTACATGATACATATTGTTTATTTGAATCCTACAGTAATTCTGTTAGTAAGGAACTGAAAAATATCCAGCCTGGCAGACTGCCTTGCATTGGTAAGAATAATAAATGTCAACATAGTAACTGCTAATATTGCTTGAGTGCTTACTATACACTAAGAAATTCATATAAATTCTCTCATTTTATCCTTGTCTCTATTCTGTAATTGAGGTACTTTCATTTACATGAAAAACCTGAGGTTTTCCGCTATGTTACATGATCCCTCCTGGGCCACGTGTATAAATGAGTGCCGAAACCAGAATTCTGACCCACATGTCTGGCTCCAAAGACTTTGTGCTTGAACATAAGGAGTACCTCGCGCCCCACATACCCACATTTACCACTTATGTTGCATTGTCATAAAATGTTTTTCTAATAATCAGAATTCAGTGCAGGACTTTTACTGCCTCACTTTTTCTTTTTTATTCTGAATTTCTTTCTGTTCGCATCCACAGGGAAGAACTGAGTTTATAAAGGTTATGGAAAGCCTTTAAATAGGGAGAGGGTTTATTATTGTTATTGTTATTGTTATTATTATTATTTATTACTCAGTATTTTAATACTGTAACTTGCCCATTAATATTTAAAATGACTTTCTTTATCTCCAGAGAGCTCAATAGTAGTAATACCTTTGATTCTAGCTTCCTCAACATGTGAAATATGTCTACATCTCTAAATTTACTTATATTTTCTCTTAATAAACATATTAAAGAACCCCTGACTGGGTCTCTGGCCAAAGTAATTTAACTCCTTTCATTAGCCACAAAACAGTTGAGGATTTTAGATGGCCACATGCTCAGTTATTTCTGGAATTCTCTCAAAATTCACAACAAAATAATGACTATTGATTGCCCTTAAATCTTGTCATATTACAGCTTCATTTTTTCACAGATTGGAAGCTTTATCAGATGAGGCCTTTACCAACATTTAGCATCAATACTTGTTTGCGATCAATTTGAGTGCCTAATCCATCCAACTCCTTTGTAGAATCTAGGAGTCTTAGTAACTATTTCAGTAAAGTTATTTAAATTTTATAATTTTTCTAAATGTATCTGTTGCCTAATTTGAATTTAGTTTATCTTTTTTGATTCAAAATTATTGTCTTTAAAAAATGTGCTAGGAAGCAAAAAAGGGATAGACTTTAGACTACTAACTATCATTAAATTATACACTCATTTGTAAGGTTTCTGTACAGAAGTTTATGTCTGAATAAAAATATAAAGGAATATCAATGTTATGATTTTTAATATTTAAATTTCTTCGCTTTGAATCTAAGTTCATGGTGACATGCCATTGCAAACTTACGAGATATTTGGTGTTTGTTAGTTTGTTCTTTCTATAAGGTAATGTGTCATTTATATTCAATTTCAAAGAGAATATGAATTAAAGAATACTTTATTGGAATAAATTCTGGTTATTTCCTAAATATGATAAAGTCATTTCCATATTAGGAAATATTTAGTGTCCTTAAGCTATCATCTCCTTTCATCTGTAAAAATAGGAGTTAATTTAACTTTATAAAGTACTTAGATGTATGGATTATAATGAAAAACCGTATTGAAAAAGAAACCATCTTTGCAAGACATTGTAATTTAATGTTTCAGAGATAATACACTATAAAATGTTTGGAGATTTGTCATGAAAAATGGTGAAGATATCACTACATATTATTAAAATGGCTAAAAATTTAAATATATATTAGGAATACTGGTATACTGATGAGCTTATAGAGCACTTGGAACTTTCATACATTGCTAGTGGTAATGCAAAATGGTACAGTCATTTGAAAAAAAGTTTTTGAGTTTTTTTATCAAGTTAAATATATACTTACTTTATAGCCTGGTAATCTACCTCTGAGTATTTAAGATAATAAAAGCATACATTCTACAATCGCACAAAAACCTATACATAAATATTTATAGCAGCTTGATTAATATTGCCCAAAATCTGCGAATAACTTAAATATTATCCAACAAATGAGTTGAAGAGAGAAAATAGAAAAAGCCATTGTTCTCTGTTGTCAGGGGTAGGAAGAGACATGGGTACACAGGGTTTTTCCTGAGAATCAGCCTCGCTTGGTACTTTTGACACCAATGATTAATTAGTGATTTTGTTTGTTTGATTTTGTTTTTGTTTTTGCAGTTTCTGACTTCAGTGGCAATAGTAATATTAGGATCCTCTGAAACTAGCAGTATAGCTGAGAACTATAGTTCTGATAGTATTGTTAAGTACATAATTTACTAAAATAGAACCCATTCTGTTTGGAATATCTAAGGTGCTTACTGTTTTACTGACTAAATGCTGCTCTGATGCAAAAATCTATTAATCAATTTATATCTATTTTACAAAAGCAGATTTAGAGACATTGGAAATTTCAAAGACATGTTAAGATTATAAAATGAATACTTATAATCATTCCATATCTCCAGAAGTTTTGTTGCTTTCCACAGAGGAGCCCTGCTTCCTGAAAAGTAGAAGAGTATCTTAACCATTGTCCTTTGAGCATTACAATATGAACACTGGGTGGGTTGTGCATATAAAAAAGAAAGATAACTATTTACCTCTAGACAAATGTTACCAGACAGTATCATGGAAATAGTAATAAAGATGGGTTGTTTACAAGATCTATGTGAGTAGAGTGGCTTATGGAATATTGCATGGGGTCACCAATTATTTCTTGCTCAAAATAAAAACATCAATAGGGATAATTTAGAAAAGATAACAATTGCCAGGAATATAACTACCCTGTTAATATCAAAGAGGACTTGGGAACAAATGCTGTTTCAGGTAATTTTCTGGAAGTTAAGAAGTAAACAGATTTCAAGCTAAGCAACCAGGGATCTACATGGAGCTGGGAACCACAATGGGTAAATATGATATAAAATAGTTCAACTGAGGCACTGGTAAAGGAGACATTTGCAAAACTCAACATATGCAGTGGAATACTAGGGAAACCAGGGTATGCAGAAGTAAATGCTCTGCCAGCTCTCATATACCACCTTAATAGAAATAAAACTAAAGTGACAAACTATATGAATGGGTATTGCAGATTGAGTTCAAAGGAAATTTAAGTTTCTCTATGCATTTTACATAGTGAATTCTTTTATTTTGTTTTTCTGCTAACATAACATGCCAATATCATCTCATGAGAAAAATGCTTGTCCTTTATTGAGGTTTTCTCATGAATATACAACCTGAGGGAATTCCTTTAAAAAATGCTTGAAATTGTATAAAGACATGAAGAAATGTATATTTTTCCTTATGATTTTGTAAAATTATATCCTCTTAGGCAAGAAACTGGAATTAAAAACATAAATTATTAAAACTCATTAGGTTTACATTTTAGCAGCATCCATCATTAGTGATTTTTTTAATCTATGTATTTTTGTTACACATCTACTTTGAAGAAAGTGAGTTTAAAGTTTAAAAAATTTCAGACTTCTAGTCTACTTCTATAAGGACAGTATGATCAACATGAAAATTCTAAATATTCTATTTTTATATTTCTCATAGAAACCTAAAATTAAATTCACTTTTTTATATACTCATTGGTTGCAAATTTAGCAATAGAAATATTTTTTTTTAAAAAAATTTATACTCAGTACTTATTAAAGATTTTCTATTAAGAACTTCAATTTGAAGTTTTGAGGAAGTAAATGGAAATATATAAATGGCAATTTGAAATAGCCTTATTATCTGTGCATAACAAATGTCTTATTTTGTTTTCACTTTAAAACAGATGCTGGAAAATTCAATCTAATATGTTTTTAAAATATGCTTATAGGCTGTTTTACATTTTTTAAACCATATGGCTTTGTCTGCAAATCTAGTTATTTTGGGTGAAAAACGTGCAGTATAAACACATAGTTTTATGTACTATGTTTAAGGCTTTAAGAATACAAATTCTATGTGTTTGTATATTTATTCACAAATCTCTTGATTGATGATCTCTATTGATAGATAAAAATACCTATAACATAAAAAATAACATTTAAAAAAAATGAATATTTGATTTTTAAACAATATAATGTATAGAATACTCTGAGCTCAGTAGTAAAATTTGAAATGAGTTAAAGAGAATGAGAAACCAAAAAGTAAAATAATCCTATATGTTTAGAAATTAAAGACCATATTTTTTAGAAATTAAAAATCATATTTACAAGAAATTCAGGAGTCAAAAAAATTAAGTTGGAATACACCTAAAACAACAGTGAAAATATGATATGTTAAAACTTTACAGATTAATCTAAATAGTAGTTTAGAGGAAAATTAATACCCATAAGTATAACTAATTAAAATAAAAATTTTTGAAAGATAAAAAATTATTGACACATAAATTTAAAAAAGATAAAAAAGATGTAAAAGTAGAAGTAAATAATGATGAGGTAAAATTAATAAAATTTAAAAAATAGCAAAGTTCTTTGAAAAAACTTTTTAAATAAAATTGATATTTGAGCAAAACAACAGAAATAAATAAGCTAAGAGAAAATACACAGATAACAATAATAGTTTGCATTTCACATATGTTAACTCATTTAATCTGCATGAACCTTTTAGAATAGAGAATATTACTAGTCTCATTTACAATTTGCCCAAAGTCACAGGATTGGCCAAGGTCAAACAATGAGCCAGGAATTGATTTCCAGCACTGTGTCTCTAGTGCCCTTTTGCTTAACCACTATGTTACACTTAATCACTAAATAAACAGCATTTGCTTCCAGAAGCTTTTATAAAACAATAATGTGAAACAATTCATGTCAAGGTATTTTTAATTTTAAATAAAATGGACTCCTGGCTAGTGAGTCCATTAGGCAAGGAATATATCTTGCCTAATCCTGACTTTCATGAGAGTTTTTTTTAAACACTTCTGGTTTTTCCCTTTTCCTTCATTCGTGTTCTGTAGGCAAGAAGGGATGATTTGATCGATAAATTTGGGCAGAAAAAATGATACATTGTCAACTCAGTGCCTCCCAATTTCTCTTAGGGGTCGGCCTGCCAAGAAAGCATGTGCTTCCTCCCCTTGGCCATGTGGGGGCCCTGTAGGGGTCTGCCCTCAGTGTCCAGCAGAGTCAGCCTCAGTGAATATGTTGACTTCATTCTGGAATTTATATTAGGAAGCACATTGTTAGTTCACTCCTCAGCTTAATCTTTAAAATCAGCATCATCCATAGTAATAAAGGTGATAGTTGAATTTCCGTTTGCTTTTATCTCTTGTTTTATCTTTTTAATTTCTTAAGAACGTAAGGAAGTGGGATAGGAAAAATGAATGTTATGTAGTATCCTCAAATGTCAATATCTGGTGCTTGAGAAGATAGTGGAAAGCTGGAGTTTTGCAGAGGAAAGACAACTTGTAGAGATGAGGTTTCTGGCACTCAGAATATGTGGCTGTAAGCATTGGGGATACTGTTCTAGCATAAGCCTTTAGACCTTGTCAGTTTTGTCACAGCCTATGTTGTAGGGTGTAACTGCTTTACTACCTGTGTGGGTGGATTTAACGTCAAGCCTTAGGTCTTATGGGATTTTTACTCTGGGTCATTGAGTTTATGGCAGATTGTAAATTATGATAAAGAACTAGCTATGTACTCCTCCTTTCTAAACCCTTCTTTATCTAATGAGCCATACAAACACCGATCTATGTGTATATTCTGCTGCTTTCTGTTGTGATGGAAAGGGAATCTGCTCTTGAAAGAGTGGCTACTGTTCCCATCATCTTCTGTGACTGGTAGATAAATATTTAACTTTGGTAGTCAGGATTGGAAAGTCTTATATCTGCAGTATAAACTGCATTTTTAAACCTAAATTTTATCAATAAAATAAAAGTGATATTTTGATCTCCTATTTTTCTATTCATTATTTGATATATCAATTTGTTCAGAACTCAGCTATAGAAGAGGAGTGATGTGTATTGGTGATTTTGAACCTAAAAATCTAGTGTATAAACTGAATATTTAAGACATGAACAAGGAGTGAAGTTTCATATATTTTCATAAAAAATATATATGAAAATTTAAGCTTCTGGTATGGCTAGGGCGGGAGATTGTAGGTTTGGGTGATACCTTTCTACAGATAGGACACATGACATTTCCATTCTGGTAAGACTGTGTTATATAGCAGTTTGGCTTCACCTGAATTTATATACTTGTAGTCCTCAGCATAGCCACCAATTTGATATTAGGTCACAGCTTTTTCCCAAGCAGAAAGAGCTGTACTTGGCACTATGGTGTTAAAAAAAAAAATTATCTTTTGGACTTAGTAAAAACTTGCTTTGAGACAAAAAGAGTTTCAGATGAAAATTCCTTTCTATTTTACTATGTGACTTAGTCAAGTCTGCAAGAAATTTATTAGTGTCTGATGTCAGCAGGCACTATAGATTAGCTGTCTTAAATCCTTTCCCTATTCATTTTTTTTCCCTGAACTATCTTCAGAGTTCAATTCATGTATTTTGTCCACAGTCTCAACTGTCACCTGCCACCATAAGACATCAAGTTGGTTTTGAATTCGTTAAACTATGAAAGCTCTGAGCACTTTAGAAATCTAACCCATAGCTTTAGTCATAAAATAAATGTTGATTTCCTTAATAAAAAAAAAAGGGAATGGATTCCCTTATAGTGAAAGTACATAACTTACTGACACTATTAAGTTATCATAAACCCTAAGGTAAAAGAAACAATTAACAAGGCCTATACATAAAGTGATCTTTCTCAAAGAATCAGATTTCCCCTGGAAATCAAGAGGAAATTGTTTAGGTTTGAAAAACATGCTTACCACTAGAACAGAAGCAGTGGAAGAATGAAAACAAAATAAAGGTACAATGACTAATCTAGAGAAAGAAAGAGTCCTTTAGATGAGAGTCTAATATGATAAGGTTGGGAAAATAAAATCTTGAAAGACAATGGAGATTGACATAAAAAGGAAAATATCTACCCAGGTTTAGTTTTGCAAAATGAATTTTCAGTAGTGTAGTGATGATTTAGTTTGTTCAGAAGTCACACTTGGTGCCCAATGAAATCTGAAGGAGAAAGACATGTAGTCTCAGAGAGTGGATTGGAATTTCTCCTTTAGGAGACTATTTCAGTCCCTAATAAAAGCAATATAGAAGCTATCACTTAAAAATTAGGACATATAAATTATATGATTACATAAAATTTGAATAAATTTGAGAAAAGTTGAGGAAGATCATAATAATGTACTGGAAGAAATACTGGAAGAATTTCAAAGCTACACAGATATTTTGGGAGTAATGCTATTATTTGGGCTTATGCTCAAAATATTTATTATCTTTAATCTTTGAACTCTGAAAGATATAGCAAAACTGAATCATCTTAGAAGATAACCTGGAGTATAATAATAGGGCAAGGCCTAGTTAGGTGAGATGTTGATTTGATGAGAGCTCATCTACTGAGTGCACTTATTCATTATTCAACTTAGTAAAATGTAGAGGGACAATATTTGTTTGAACAGTGGAAGCTTTTGCCTCTCTCTGAACTTGATTACTTCATATTTCTTACCAATAAGATAAAATCTAGAGATGCATTAAAAAGTAAACACTTCTAGGTAAGATAGCAAAGGGGAAAGGTGGAAAGAGTTCATATCCAATAAACAGTACTTGCCCTACAAGTATTAGATAAAGAAGCATGTTTAAAAATATATTTACATAATTTACAAAGTGATCCCCCTGATTAGTCTAACAGAACATTTAAGAAATAGATTATAGTGGGAGAACATTGGCTAACACTTTCATATCTCAATACCACAGAAAAAGATATGGCAGAAATGCAAAGTGTAAGGTATTTGAAAGCTGAGGAAAGGCAGTATCTTCAGGAATACACTGTAGTGTACCCCTTTGTACCTCCTGTGCTGTTGAGACATTGGCTTCAAGAGCATCAAATGCTGTTTTATTTCAGATCTACTCAAAGTGACCTTACTGTTGAAACATGTGGGGATGAGAGAGAAACCATCTCTATAGTAGGATGAACATGGCAAGAGACATTATCAATAGAGTAACAAAACATCTTTATTGCTAGCTGGATGCCGCACTCAAGTCAGCAAAAGTTTTGAATTATGAAGAATGGGAAAGAAAGACATGTCAAGTAAAGACTGATGATGGGAAATTCCAATAATGCAAATATCTAAACATTTCAAGAAGTAATACTTCAATTACCATTTGCCTTGCAGATTGGGTAAATAAGTCATTTGTTACATTTCTCCTATTTGATTTTAATATATTAATAAATGAACTATGGAAGTTACATAGACTTTGAGCTGAAATTCAGGTCAAACTTCCTTTCCTTCAGACACCATCAAGCTACTGCTATCATCTGGCAATGCTAAGTATTGGTTTCTGGGCACATACTTTTTCTGAAGTAATTGCTTTAAGAGACATATATATTATTTTTTAAATTTGGTTATAGTGGTTTCAATGCTGTGATAATCTTGTGTGTTCTATAAGCACTTTGGACTCTCCAAAAGTGAAACACATCAGAAACTTGGCATTAAACTAATGCCACTCCTCAAGACCATAAAAAATCTCATCCGTTCCCACGAAAGACAGCCCTTCAAAAGACAGCCTTGAAAAGGCTGCAGCATTTCAAGCAACTTAAGCTCTACCAAGGTATTAAGGGCTTCTCTGGCCAAGACTGTATTATAAATATATTAAATAATCTCGAAGGAAGGGAAGCAAGGAAAGGTGGTCTGTAAAACTGAAGGCAGACATATAAATACTGTAAACTTGTGGGTTAAATTGTTTCACACAGTAGTAGGTTAAGAATCTTGATACTGCTTTATAAGTATACTAGAATTGAACTATTAAGTAAATAGATGGCAGCCCTCAGGAGCCAAACTTCTCACTGTTAGAGCGATAGGTTATAAATAAGCAAAGAGATCCATTTAGTAATGGATTAGTGTTGGAGACATCAGTATGAACACAAGTTTAGTTTAACATAAATACAATAATTACATATTGATATGTGTATATACAGTGAATAAAAATCACATATATGTTTTTCTCCTCTGTCAGCTGAGAGGGTCGAAGGAGACATGATAATTAAGTGCAAAGTGTCAAATGGGATCATGGAAAAGGGTTATTAGGCAAAAATTAAGGAAACCTGAGTAAACTATGGACTTAAGTATATAATAATGTGTCACTTTTGGTTCAGTAATTATAACAAAAGTGTCATACTCACGTAAGATGTTAATGAGAAACAGTATAGTATATGTGGTAAGTCTGTACTCTCTTAGTTTTTATGTAAATGTAAACTTAAAAAATAAAGTCTATTTAAAAAAATTATGGGAGTAAGTTGGAATGACACAAGAAGTCAACTTGAAAGTGCTTTCAATGGCTAACTTTAAGATAATCTGAATGACACTAATGGTAATTCATTATAACTCACTAAATAGAATGACTATCCATGAACATATACTGATGTAAATGAACACTTGAATAAATGACTACAAAGAGAAGAGACAGCTCTTCTTTACATTAAAGTTCTTACTTAGGAGTGATAGAAACAGAAAATCACTATTGGGTAATCACCATAGTCATAATTGTTGCAGGCAAAAAGCATTGATGGATGCTGAAATTGTGAATGAAAGTGTAATGAGAAATAAGACATTTTGCATAGTCTCAGTGTATTTCCCCACAATGTGACAGTATAAAAACATGGCACACATCATTTTAATCCAATGATCAAAGTTAACTTTACCAGTGCTGGCACATATTCATATCATCTGCCTCTTGGTGTCTTGCTCTGAGAAGGGTGCAATATTAATTTTTTATTTATGCCAAAAGCTTATAATCATAATCTAATCATAAGAAAATATCAGGCAAACCAAAGTTTAGGAATATTCTATAAAATAACATACCAGTATTCCTCAAAAATGTCAAAGTCATAGAAGTCAAAGAGTGACTGGGGAATTGCTCCCGATTTGAGGACACTAAGAAGATATAGCATATAAATGCAATTTGCTATCATTGGTTGATCATTTGGTTATATTTGAATAAATTCTATATGTTAATGGTGTTATGGGCTGAATATATATGCACCCCCTAAATTTTATAAGTTGAGGCCCTAACCTATGGAGTGGCTGTATTTGGAGTAAGGAAGTAATTACTTAAATGAGGTTATGAAAAGAGAAGCCAGAGAGCTCTCTCTCTAAAAACCCTCCTCCTCTACCCTCCAACACACATGTACCTAGGAAAAGACATGTGAGCATACAGAGAGAAACAGGCCATCTGAAACAGGGTGGGAGAGCCCTCCCAGATACTAACCCAACTGGCAGTTTGATCGTGGACTTCTCTAACTCCAGAACTATGAGAAAGTAGATGTCAATGTTTAAGCCATTCAGCTTGTGGTATTTTGTCATGACAAATCAAGCAGATCAATGTAAATAGTAAATGGTATTTTATCTATGTTATCTTCTGGTTTGGCAATTGTATTGTGATTGTGTAATATATTAACATTTGGGGAAACTAGGAGAAAACTATGCAAGCGTGCTGTGCATTGTTTTTGTAAATTTTCTTGTATTTAAAAATAAAACATTTTTAAAAGAGCTAAAATTATAACCAAGCAATAACATTTGCTAAATCTGAATACTATCCTAGTACATTTTTATTATTTTTTTATATTTTAAATGTTTGATCAAATAAATGTATATATGGCATGATCATTCCCTTCCATGAAACTTCCCTGATGATCCACTCCAGGTGATAAGTCAAGGGCATTGTCACAAGTCTGTATAGAGAAAGATTATGTCCTCACACCATTCTGTCCAGAAATCAGAGCACTATCATCCTGGCTGCTGCACAGGCAGGGAACGAAAGTAAACTCCCTGAATTGTTCTGAAATTCCTCAGAACAAAAATCCACCTCCCCCCGCTCCACCCGCTACAGACACCCAATGACCTTACACTGGCAATAATGACGCCGCTCAAAAAGTGGTAATGATTTGAATAGTAATCTCCAGGTGCTGGGCTGCCAAACTTGAGTACACAACTATATCAAGGGAATGAGGCTGAGAATAGCAATAAAAAGTAGAGTGGAGAATTAGGGTGATTTTGAGTCCATAATCAATATAGATGCATCTTAACAAAGTGAATAAATACTTAACTATTTTACTTTTTTTGTTACAATTCATATCTTTTATGTTCATCTTTACAGTTCATATCTTGTACGTTCATATCTTCATAAATGGTGTCTTGAATTCTGGATTATTTTATAACTTTTTTATGAAGCATGATTGATTGGAAAATGTGGTCATATTTACTTTGGTTCAATTATTCATAGTTATAGTAAACTATTAAACGATGAAGAATTTTTAAATTTTTAAAATATTTTTGTGCCTCATTTTCTTCACCTATAATATGGTGATAATAAGAGTACTTTAGAATTTAACAATTCAATGCAATGATCCATAAAAAGTGCATAGTACTGTGCTGACACACACTAAACCTTCAGTGAACTTCAGGCATTAATATCATTGTTATTGTTAACTATTCTTTTATAACTAATAATTATTTAATTAATTACCCAACTATTTCCTAAACTATTATACTTGTCAACTTATTTAAATGTTGAAAATATGCAACGTGAGGTGATAAATGACAAAGGTCATTCTCTGAATTTTTCATTTTAGCATTTTTTTAAGGAATAAAATGTTATCCATTTGTTTCAAACCATACCTTGTAAAATAAAGATGTTCATTATGAATATTAATAATATAGTAGTAATAAACAATGCTACTTTGATATAAATATACTCTAGGGTAATAGAGTTCATTGTTAAAGTAAAATAATGTCAGCAAACCTAAGCTCCCTTGTTTTATTGAATTATCTTTCTCATATCTAAGTCAATCTTCTTTTTTAAAGAAATCTTTATGTTTCTTTATTTATCAGAAACCTATCTGACAAATAAATCACCCTGACAGATTTGAATATTACCACTTGATATTTCTACTATTACCCAAATATAGCCCTTTTCCTTGAAGATTTCTCTAAATATTTCTATTGACAACAAATACAAATGCAATTTGAAATGTAATCTTTTCACTGTTACCTCAGTAAATGAATAATACCTTAGTTGCAAAAAGATGGATAAAACCTGGCAGTGAGAAATATTTATAGTTTGTAGGAATTATTATGTCCTTGTAGAAATCTTGTATTTATCTACAGATGATCTTAAAGAGCCATTTGAAGGTGCCAGGAAAAAGAATCAGATTAAAATATTTATTTTTTCCCCCAATGGTCATTCCCACATATGTCCATTTTGACTAGCATGTGAATTTTGCACTGTTTCCGTCCTGGAAGATTTATCCCTTTGGTGAGTTACAATACTGGCACAAATAACAGGAGTATGTGTGTGTGTGTGTGTGTGTGTGTGTGTGTGTGTGTGTGTGTATTTATTTTTATAACACCAAAATACCAATGTTAACACCAGTATTTTTAAAGTACCTAGAATTCACAAATAAAATAAGCTGAAACAAAATATATAATTTTAAAACCTATGTACAATATATTATGTCAAATACAAAATATAAATGTATGTGATTATATGTGATGTGCACATCTGTAAATATAAAACAAATCAAATATAGAAAAATATAAATATATTATAAAATATCAATTACAATATAAATTAACAAATATATATATACCTCAAGGGTAATACTCTATTATAAACTGGTAGCATATACATTTCCAAAATAAATGATATAAAATGAAAAAGCAATTTTACATGTAAACTGAATAAAATAGTATTTTAAACCAGTCGATTTTTTAAAATAGTGCATTAAGTTTGCCATAGTTAAGTTGAAGCATCTTTCTGATTAATTTTTCCCAGCTGAATGAGAAGATTATGGCTCTATGGAATAATGTTGCTACATTTAGTTTGAGCACACTGCAGATCAAAACCCTTGAGCTCAGCAATCTACAGTTTCTGCCTCTTAAGTAGCTAGTAGCATAGGCATGAGCCATCATACCCAGTCATTCATGGTACATGTGTAACAGGGGGGAAATTTAATTTACAATCACCATTGAGTTTTAAGAGAGGATTCCTGGTAGCATCAGCTCTTGTTTGCTGAGTACTATCTTGGGTTTTGGCAAATAAGTTTGAAGGTGGAGGCTGGAGCATCACTGAATGGCTTTGCATAATAATTGGGGTAAGAGAAATTTAAAATTAAAGAAATAGGAAGCCATGAAATTAATCCCTATGGATAAAAGACTGAATAGAGCAATGCCCATTAGTGATGATGAGAAAGAAAGGAGACTTGAAAGGAGAAGATATGTTGGCTTAATGTTTTAAAGTAGTTTGCTTTAGTATGCGGTAAGGGCAAACAAAAGTGACTAGCGTCAAGATAGCTGATCAAGTTCTAAGTTTACAACATTAAAGTTTAATTGTCATGTTGATGCCATTTTATGTCTTCATCAATGGAGTACCTAGTTTGTGCATTTCTCTACTGGGTACTTATGTCACCAGGGAATGCTCTTTGCAAATACAATTATTTGGAATTTTATCTCAATTCTAGAAGCTCTATTCTCTCTAAAACTTTTCCATAAGGTCTGAGCTTTGAAGGTTAGATCTCTGTTTTTTGAAATCTAATTTAAGTTAGTATTTGGGGGCTACCTTGAGCCAAAATATTTAATTTCAAGTTTGAAATCACTAGTTATAAGTTTCTTAAATCTCAAGAAAAGTGGTATAATTTATATAAACATCCCCTTAGGTATAAAACATGACTAAAATAAAAAGAAATCAATTGTTATATTGATGGTAGTCAAAGTGGTATGTTTTTAATCATGTAATTCTTGATATTTATTAGTTATTGTTATTATTAGTAATAGTTATTAATACAAGATGTTTCAGGTTCATCTTTTGGATCCTTTGCCCCAGAAAGAAAAATAAATATGTCTGGTTTTTGCTATTTATAAAAACATTTTTAAACAAACATTTTTTTTCCAGCAAATATAAATTTCCAAGATTAAACATATATAAACATAGTAGGTCACTTTGTAACAGAGACATACTAGTGGAAGGTATTTAAAAATAAATCAAAGCTCTCTCTTCTTTCTGTCTAAATATTGCAGTACAAAGACCATTAGGAAGTGCTAAGCAAAATAAAGAATTCATGTTTGAGGGGAAGGGTGAGGGATCCTGACTGAGAAGAGAGGCATATACCTCAGACATAATGGCATCTCTACAAGCAGCTTTCCCTTGGAATGCTGGACATGTGTGGGTGGGAGGTACTGGAGCCAGAGAGGAGTTAGAAAGGCATCCGCTAACTAGAGATTTGGCTGATGTGTGGTGTTGAAGCTTGATTATGGTGTTAGGATGCCCCACAGAGGGGCAGCACAGCTCAGGGAGTCAGAGCTCAAGTGGAGTGATAAAAGTAACCAGAAGAGACCAGCCCCACAGAGATGTACTAACTCCAATAAGGAGGAGATGGTGTCCAAAGGACTTGCTGAGAGGCAGGTGCAGTAATTTAAGTATCTGCATAAGAAGGTGCCAGTCATGGTGTCAGACCAGAGCAGGGTGAAGAGGGCATCTTATGCAGGTGGGTTGCCTAGAACAAGGTGTTGGAACCTACAAAGGAGAAAGAAGGCATCTACTGGGGGTGGAGGCAAGCAGGACTGACCAGCACACTGGCTATGTCGAAGCCCAATACGGTAATTTTTCCCAAGGGAAGATATACACAGAAGCAGCTTTTCCAGTTTAGTATCCCGAACCATAGAAATAAAAGGAAAATCATTGTATTGTTTATGACAAGTATGCATTATGTGGAGGAAATCATGTTGTTACTTACATTTAGAATAAATATTTAGTCTCCACCTTTAAATACACATTTAAATACATACTTATTAATCACCCATCATGTTTTTAGCCCTTTATAAATGGAATTGTTTCCTTTAATCATCATGACAATCCTTTCTTTTTTTAATTCACATTTTACAAATGACAAATTATATCTAGAGAGATTAAGATATAGATTCTGTTCTCAGAGGCCCATAGAGAGGCAGATATGTAGACTTTAGTACCATACATTCCAAAGTATATTGGATCAATTTTTTTGGTATCACATAAAAGGCACTTCCAACTCTGAAATGATTTTCAAACATATTTATTTAAGCAATACAAATTTTTCTTCAAAAGTAATATTTGTGTAAGCAACATAAGTAAATCAATAGAAGCCCTGCTCTGGTTGAAGTCCAGAGGTTCTCAATCTTGGTCACATATTGGATCTATCTTAAACAGACCCCAAACCAACAGAAGAGACCTCCTGAGTATAGAGCCCAGGAATCAGGACATCTTAAATGTTACCTAGATTATGTTACTGTACATCCATGGTGGTAATCGATAAGAGAGCACTGTAAGGTGACTGCTGTGTCAGGATTATGAAGGATGATTGAAGAAGCAATTCTAGAGGATTGGAAAGCAAGTGACTAGTGAAATAATCCGAGATATGGAGGTCAATTTTAATAAAGTTCTCAGAGGTTTAATTTAGGATATATCTATGTTTTCTATGTAATCCATAAGCCTATTGGGTATATTACAACTTCCTGGCAACCCCAAATCACAGATTGTAAGTGTGTATGTTTAAGAACCTGGAAGTAAAAGACACTGAATGTGTGACAATGCAGAGAAAAGCAAAATCAATAAATTAATTGAACTGCTCTTTTGTTACTAAATGAATCTAAGAAAATCGATAGGTAAACTGATAAGAAATATTCTCTACTTTTCCTTTGAAAGCACCTAATGCTTAGTAGATTTCTCAGCTATGTCAACAAATTTGAATGTAGTCACTTGTCAAATGTTTCCTAAACAGAAGTTAGATAAAAGAGGATAATAAATAAGTAGAGCCTGGCTTTTCTGAAAAATAATCATAGTGTTGAATGAGATACAGATACTTTCCAGCAAGAACTATATTATTGAAATTTCTGAGGATGATCGTGGGAAGATATTTTTCAAAAGTCTAGGAAAATGCTATTTAGAGGGATCAACAATAAAAATTTTATTCTGTTTTATTCTCAATTAGTCAATATTTTATCCAACTTTATCTTTAACTATGGCTACATGAATTAATCATTTTCCCAAATGATGATGAAAAAGTTATATCCTAAGTGACAATATAGTAGAGGTTTAAAGTATCAATTTTAGACTAAGATAAACTTGGGTTTGAATTGTAAATTGTAGTTCTGTCATTTGGAAATTGTGTACCTTTGAAATGGCATTTGCTATTTTTTAAGCCCGGTTTTCTAATTTCTAAAATGGTGTTAAATTTAGTATTTACTTCACAGGATTGTTGCTGAGATTGAATTAGCTGACACATGTGAAGTGTGTAAAAATAGCGCCTAAAACATGGTCACCTTCAATAATTGTTATGCTTTTATTATTATTTTACTAATTTAACATGCCAAGTTGGTGGAGAACAAGTTGAAATTGGTGGAGAACAAGGGACTCTATGGGATATAGTGTACTCCAAAAGAACTAGAATGTTCTAACAGAGAAAACAGAGTGAAACAAATTAATAGAAATCAAGGGTTCTCTATTCAGAGATCATATAAATTCTAGAGGCAGAACTGATTTCATAGATCTTTCTTTTTTTTTTTACTTAAATATTTAGAGCATTATACAAATACATGGCCATTATTTACACAAAGTTAGAAAGCAGCCTAGAATTTATAAGCTGTGAGGAAGTCTGTCACTAGTATGTGAAGCAGTAAACCTTCCAGATATCTGTGGGGAACTGAATCCCCATAAATCCTTCTCACCAAATTCATGGTACTCTCACTGCTGAGTTTTAAGAAAATTTGGCTACTTCTAATTTTGATTTTTTTATGTTACCACTATAACTTTGTTTTGTTTGTATACATTTAGCACTATACTAGATATTGTTTAAAAATGGTGAACCAAACAGACGTGGTCTTTGCCCTCATGGGTTTATAGTCTAATAGGTAAAATAGACATTAAAAAAGAAAAAGTACAGGCTGATCAAAAATAAGTTTGGCTATCCATGTTAGCCAGACAATTTTTTAAGTCCTTTCCCTCTTAGTCAATTGGAGAGATAAAAGCCCTATTGAAGATCCTTATGAGTACAACATATTTAAACCTATATGATGATCTAACACAAAAATTTCTAATTAACCATATTCCAGAAAGAAACTCATGATTGAAAATCTCACTCAGAGATTTGAAAATACAATTACTGTCCTGTCTATAGCTCAGCGCCCATTTAAGTAAGTGGTATAGTGTAGATCTATTCAACTAAGGTAGAGAACATTCAACCAGTTTTCATACACAGGTGCCATGAACCTGCACTCTGGTGAGACTTACAGATGATTCATTTAAGCAAGAAAGATTCTCAAGGGCATTAGGGAGAATGGTGGGAAAGAGACGAGAGTCAAAACAGTTCTCTGTTGTAAAAGCTTAGGAAACAGATCACTCCCTAAATGTAGTTTGGTATTTTAATGTCTAGATGATATCAAAACAAAAATTATACTGGACTAAGTTAAACAGTCATGGAAGACTTTATTCAAGAGTACTGCAATAGGGTAGTGAGGTCAGAGCCCCATCTGAGCTCAACTCTGTTGAAATAAGACTGGGAGAGATTTTAAGAGTTAAGGTGGAGGAAGCATAGGCCATCTACATTTGCTGGTTTGCCTTACTCAACAAAAAAGGAAACTTTCTCATAACTGCATAGTAGGAGGTAGCTTTATGGCAGGGTCAAGGTGCCCACTGAGGTTAGGCTCCTACCTTCCAGAAATTGGAAAAAAGCTTGATGATTAGATTTCAAAGTATGGCCCCCAGGTCCTTGAGAAAGATAGTCCGGGGTCATAGAACAGGCAAGAGGCCTTTAAAAGATTTATATCTCAAAAGGAAAGGGAAAGAATTTGCAATTACAGGTTTTCTAAAATAAATGCTCTAAGAAAAGGGAGGTCAGGGGCCTAGAGGCAAAAAGAAGCCTGTCTGAAGTTTGGTTAAGCTGAAGGAAATGCTATGCCACTCTGGTTAGTGGGCAATGAATGAGACCTTTTAATAGCAAAAGAATTTCTCTTTGGTAGGATGCTGCAAGGAAACTGTCTTAAATTCTAATGGTAAAAATTTTGTGAAATCAGAGATTTTTTATTATGTTTTAGAACTTAATTAGGTCACCATTAAAGAGTTTTAAAGTACCAGTACTTTAATCTATACTGTCTCATCAAAGACCAATTTTTTCTACACAAACAAAAAAGGAGTATTTAAAATGATGTTCATTTCAATGGAAGAAATTCAGAAAACATATGTCCTGCTTAAAACCCTAAGTGAATATCTGAATTTAAAATAATGTATTATTTTATTATTTTATAGTTTATCATATTTCAAAAAGGAACTTATGTTTTACCCAATAATTTAACATGGAATTTGCTAAATAAGAAAAATACACATTATGCAAATTAGGTATCAAAATTGAGTTCTACAAGACCCTTTGTGAAACTTCCAAAAAGGTGGGATATACCCTCAGAAAAGATTCTTATCCCTGGCTGTGCAATAGAATCACATTTGGAGCTTTAAAAAAAAAAAAAAAAAATCTAACCTGCCCTCGCAGATCTTCAGTATGAGAATCACTAAAAGTGAGGTCAATTGTTTTTTAAAATGCTTTGACATTGTGCTCTGCAGACTAGTGTCTCCTGGGAGTATCTTAGAAACGCATCTTGGACTTTGCAACATCTGTAGAATTGGAATCTGTATTTTGACAGAAACTTGCTTGTGGACAGGTACGGGAAGTCTGAGAAGCACTGCTCTACGGGAGCTGTTGCTTCACAATGTGGGTGAGAGCCACTCACTCACCGGGTTAGCACGAACTAGCCTCTAGCACTGTCAAAGCAGCCTTTCCACAGCTATAGCTCCTAAGCATTCAGCTTTGCTTCCTATTTAAGACACATCTTTGGAGAAAAATTTTAGCACGGCATTTTGAATTTACAAAAAACTGAAAGGAAAATACAGGGCAAGATGGTGGAATTTCTGGCACTTAATTTAAAAAATTCAAGAACTAGCTTAAATAAGGGTTTATTTAGAAAGGGGCAGCTGAAGAGAACAATTTGCCAAACCAGGAATTAGACTCTCCAACTTCACAATGATTATCTTTGGCCTGGGGCAAGCTGCTTTTTTCAACTTCTCCATTCAGATAGTAAAGACTATTATTGCCTCTCTTAACAGTTACTTGACAACAAATTAGGAAACCTTAAAGTGACTTCTGTTCCTCTGGGGAGAAAAACTTTATTAAATTAGTAGTAGGTAGAAATAACATTTATTAGTTCACCATATTTCCCTTAGGCAAATGACAACACTATGCAGGACTGTGTCTGTGGTTGTGTATAGTGTTTCTGAAACAGTAATTTCAGAATGTAAAGTAAAAAGGGAAGATAAAATTTTGCTCAATAATAATTTTACTATTATAGCTGTGTTTACCTTTCTGTGCTCTATTTTTGAGCATCCTAACTGAAACATTGTTATTTGTCTGCCTATATATTTCTAGCAAGCCAAAGAAGTAATTTTAAAAGTGATGATTTTTAAAAAATTTAATGAACAAAGATTTCCTTCTGTTTTTCATTCAAAGATGTAGAGAGATACAGTGATGATCCCAATCTCATAGGTCAAAAAAAAGAAAAGTAAAAAAAATACCAAGTCACAATCTTTCTTGGATTCATTGAGCACTGACATTGCACAGCAACTAAGTGGCCCAAAACTAAGAAGATGCAGGAAAGGAGAGAAAAGATTGGGCAAGCACTTTCTTGGGCAATACATAGCCAGACGCTCAGGCCTAGAAGGTCAGCTTGGGTGCTTGGCACACTGATGAGCATGCTGGTAAGTGAGAAGAACCACTTGGAGTTAGAAATATCAGGGTGTTCTTATATTCTTGCAAACCCCAAAACTCTATTAGTGCTCACAAAAAAATAAGGAGAATTCTCAGAAAGTCTCTCCAATAGTGAAGAACAGGAGAAAGGGGCAATAGCAGGTGTTAGTGGGATGCAGGGAGGAGAACACTGCTGAGATTATCACCCCCATCTCCCTACTGAACGAAAAGGGTAACCTGCTGGGAGGACAATGAACACTGTTACCATTAGATCACTGGTAGAAATTCATTTCAGATGAGGGCAAAGAAGAAAAAGCCTCTACTCCAGAGGGAAGGGCAGGGGAGATATGATGTCTGCCAAAGACCGAGGCTTTATTAGATCATAGAGCATGCCACCCCAGCCACCCAACAGGCAAACAGACATAAAAAGAATCTTTCAGGGGTGGGAGGAAGAATAAATGGGCAAAATACAGAGGATTCTTAGGTTAGTGAAAATACTCTGTATAATGTCATAATGATTGATATATATCATTATGTGTTTGTCCAAACTAATAGAATGTACAACATCAAGCGGAAACCTTAAGTTCAACTTTGGACTTTGGATGATTATGATGTGTCAGTGCAGGTTCATCCTTCTTAACAAATATACCATTCTGGTAGGTGGTATTGATAATGGGAGAGGCTTTCATGTGTGTGAACAGGAGGTATGTGGGAAACTTTTGTACATTCCTCTCAATTTTGATGTAAACTTAAAACCACTCTAAAAAAATTAAAGTCTAAAAATAAAAAATAAATCTTTAGAAAAGACCTACAGGTAACTGTGGAACAAACTCTGAGGAAAAAAAAAAAGACAAATACAAAAAGCAAAATAAAAAACTTTAGAAAATTAGCCCCTACTCTAAACATGAGGTAATTATTTAGAAGAATTTGAAGACTGTGGTGCACTAAGGGTAACCATGGCAACAAAAAACCCTCAAACCCAGCCCAACTCTTAGAGTAAATCAAATTAGTTCGCTAAAAGCCTTAATAGAAGGAAGGTACACCCACTCCCAGGTATAAAGCTACTTATCTCAGGTTTTAGTATACTACACAAGAAGTACAACTTTCAAACAACAAAAAGTTATGAAGCATTTGAAAAAATAAGCTACAGCAACATACTTACAAGAGACAAAGCAATTATGACACTAATGTTGGAACGATATGGCAAGGGATTTAAAATAATTTAAAATGGTTAAGAGGTTAAAGGTTCTCATGAAAAAAATGGAGAGCATGCATGATCAAATGGGTAATTTCAACAGACTGAAACTCTGAAAAAAGAATCTAATAAAAATGCTAGAAGTGAACAAAACAGTAATAGAGATAAACAATTCCTTTGATGGGCTCATCAGTAGACACTGCAGTAGAAAAAAGAATCTGTGAACATCAAGATAAGTTAATAAAATTATGCAAAGTGAAACACACAAATTTGTGTTTGTACACATTACAGAATATTTTTCTCTCTTGGCTACAAAGGTGGGTGTGGGTTGACTTCACCCTTGAAGCAAGTCATTTTGAGAGAATTCAACAGTGATGATTGACTTTTAGGGACATGCTAACCAATGTAAGCAGTCTTTGATTGACTAGGAAGATTTAAAACCATTTCAGATGTTTACTTATTATCATGTATTTAGAACAGAATGGGGACGTTTTTATAAATTCTCAAATCTGTGTATTATTCTAATTGCTGATTTGGCCTCAGATTAAATAAAAACTAAACATACTGAAAATTGTTCAATAAAATTTGTTTTTTAAGTTTGGCATGGCTAGATTTTATGTCCTAATGGTTGAAAATTTCAATGTTTTTTTGAAATATTAAGATAAACCAAAGTGGATTTACATTGTAATACCGTATTTTTATTTTTTATAACTATTGGACAAATATTATAATGCTGCTATTCAGCCTTGGCCTCCGAAGATCAAATTAGTCAATATTTTAATCAAATATTGTTTAAGATTTCTCTTCCTACTACAGACTCAGGCAAAAACATTAATTTCTATAGTATTATTCCAAAGTTACATAGTAATTTCTATTATAGACATTAAAGATCAAATTAAATGGGAGAAGAAACTACAAATGACTTTTGATGTATTGTTGTGATACACCTTAGTGTGTGGCATTTTAATTTTGAAAATACTGTAGGAGTGAGTAGCGAGAGAATAAAAATTGTCTATTGCAAACAGAACTCATCTCAAGATAGTGTCTGTTTTATGCATTACTTTTGTCAGAAACTGTGTAATTGACGATAATTTGCTTGCTAATCTAATTAAACTATGAACAAATGGTGCAAGAAATTGTGAAGAATTCTGGGTAGAGCCTTGGGCTCTTCTTGATGGATGTTACTGACACTACTAAGCACATTTTTCTGAGTCATTATTTTATGTATTGGATGGTGAAGAGAGAATCGAAAAATCATTTCTGCAGTAGTTACATGTTTAAACTCCTAAACAGCTTACTTGTGATTTAAAATAAAGTGTTTAAGGTGTAATCACAAGGGAATAAAAACAAAACCAGGAGGAATCAGGTAGCTGGCAAACTAGCAATGAATCTTGAACTATGTCTTTTCTGAATTTGTCTCTCTGCTTCCTGACCCTCAGGGTCCCCAGGTGTTTCTACCTGTCTCCACCTGCAGGCTCATACCAGTCATCTCTCTGAAACCAAGCGAGTTCCTGCCTCAGTAGAGCTCTGCCTCAGAAACCAGTTGCCTTTATGTCAGCCTAATTTTTCTTCTCTATGTGCTTTAAATGATCACACTTTTAAAGTGAAACATCAATACGTGTCTGGCAAGCAGAAGTGTCTTTGCGAGACCACAGGAAAAGCTATTTTAAATCTAAGCTCTTTCAGAAAACCTTGGATTCTTGATCATTATATTCATAATTTTTGCTCAGATATATGTACATAGGTCCCTCCCTTTCTGGCCATTTTCACCCTCACCTCATCTGTATATTGTTTCTGCCATTCATTCCTAATCTGTTTATTTAATCAGTAATTCAATAAATATATCTGAGGGCATACACTATTTATCCACTGTAGTTCTAGGTGCTCTGGACGTCTGCCATATACCTGACACAATCCTCCTTTTTATTTTTCCCAAGATTGCTAAATGCTTCAGCTTCTTGTGACAGTTCACATATGTTCTTATTAACACTTATTTTCATTCAACTGTTTGCAGTCAGATAGATGTAAACTTCACAAGAATGAATATCATGTCTATCATTTATTCTAGCTTGTACCCACCTCAGCCCCTGGTATATATTAGAGGTTTACAATAAATATTTGTAGAATAAATACTTCAGTAGCAAGATCTGTTTCATATTCATCTTTGTTTTCTCAAATTCTGGTGTCTAGAATTCTCAATAAATGTTTAATAGTTAAAGAATTAATAAATGAATGTACCTAATCTCTTATTTCTAAGCCAAAAACCTTTGGGCTATTTTTTTAACCTTAATTCCAACCATCTGTTGAGTTTTTGCCACTTTCCTCTATAACCTCATCATGTTCCTGAAACACTTGCTTATCAGACCCACCTATTTCGTACCTGAACTTTGTGTTTCTGATAACATTAGTCTTCATTTTAGCAAACTGCAGTTCCTCTCTTAACTACTTAAAATTTCATGTCTAAACTCTCTGTTTTACATTATCTTTCTGCTGGCTAAGTTTAGGCATAACTACCTCTGTTCATCCTGTGCTCAAACCTCCTGGCTCACAAGGGACATCCTGCCCCGGATCTTGCTACTGGGACCTAAGTTTAAATGAGGCAACAAGATGACATTTCCTGACTTCAGATTGTTGCGTTTGGTTAGTGCAATATTCTGATTGTACTCAATATTTCCTCTCAAATCCCTATCTCATTTGTTTCGTTTGGAAGATCTATCTTGACCATGAAGATAGAAAGTCCGTAAGGCCAGTGACTGCACTATATTTTTATCCATTTTCTGTTCCTTCACTATGATGTTAGCATCTAGCTCAGTGCATTATTTATAATAGTTGTGTGTGTGTGTAAATATATATATATATATATATATATATATATATATATATATATATATGTATATTATAGGTAAAATCTAAACCATATAATAAAACATATTAAAACGGAAAAAATTTAGAAGATGATTAAGTATTTATTTTATACCTTAACTACTCTCAAATGCATGAATTATTTAAATATCCACATTTTTAGCATCTAGTATATTATCAAGCGTGAGATAGGAAATTGGGCCCATGTGAGCTTTCCAAAACTTCTGGGGCTTTTAAATTGACTAGCCTATTAATATTAGATTTTGTACTATAAATTTTGAAACATAATTTCAGGATGCAATTATCTGGAGACCCTCAGCTATTATTGCTGTATAAATATATACAAAACTGATATGTTATTTTATAATTGTAAGAGTTTTTATTGTTTTATAATCATCACTGCATAAATTTCTCATTTAATCTCCACAGTTGTACTATGAAGTAAATATATTATCTCTATTTTTAGGTGTGAAGCTCCTAGATTTTAAAGTGACTTACCCTAAAACAAAACTCAGCAGTTTTAATGTTATCATTCATATATTTTTCAAAATAAATAGTTCACCCGCTGTTTTGAAGCTTAGAAGTGTATGATGGGTTAAACCTTTGGGTTGCTTTTTAATTAGAAGAACTCTTTATCTTTTTTTGATAGGCAAAAGCCTAATACTAATTTAGATTTAATTCAATACATTGGTTCTTGGTCTATTTTAATAACTTAAACATTACTTTCGACAGTAAGTTTCTGAATTATTTTAAACTCACAGTAAAAACTATAACAACCTCTCAAAAACAATGTAAATATTAAAGCTGGAAAGATCAGAGAGTACGTACATCTAGACAAAGCTTGGTTAAATGACTTCTCCATAGACATTCTGTTCATCGAGTCAAGATTTGGAAATGTCATTTACTTCACATCTGACACGTTTCTCTACAGGAAGTTAGAAGTCATGGAAATATAAATAAATTGTAAACACTTAACTACACAGATACTTTACACCTGCCTCCATAGGGTGAACTGTACCTGTAACACTGCTCCTGACCATCTCTCCCAGCAGATGTCAGCACCATAAGCATTTACTGGCATTTTTATTAGCCTCATAAATAAAAGCATAGCAAGGAGCAAGAAAGGATGGGTGAAACTCGAGATGTAAATCTGTTTTATTTATAATGCATTCAGTCAACTTTCATCAGGATTTTCTAATTATGAGCTTTGATAATTTGTGTTTAAATGGTGTTTTGAGACCAATTTCTAACATGTGTGGAAGGTTCCCCCTCTCCACATACCACTAATCAATGCTCAAGGCACCAGGTGGGTGTTCTACAATTCAACTCAATTCTGACATTCTCTATCCAGAGATAGCATTAGGTTCCACACGGTAAGGGCTCAGTCCCACAAAACCACCCTCCACTTCAGATGCTAATCACAAACCCAGATCATCACTTGCATTTCTGACCAACATGCTATGAATCAGAAGTTCTCACACCCTCTTTTTGGATTCAATTAATCTGCTAGAGCAGCTCACAGAACTCTACTAGATTATTGGTTTATTACACAGGATATTAAAGGATACAAACCAATAGCCAGATGAAGAGATACATAGGGTGAGTTCCCAAAGGAGCTTCTTTTCCATTGACGTTTGGGACCTCAATATGATGGCACACGGAAGTGTTCTGGTTCCCCAACCAGGAATGTCTCCAAATCTCATCTTTTTGAGTTTTTATGGAGGCTTCATTACATAAGTATGAGAGATTAAATTACTGGTCATTGGTGATTAACTCAAACTCTAGCACCTTACCTCTCTCATAAATCAGGGACTGAAAGTTCCAACCCTCTTTTATGGTTGGCTTTTCTAGCAACCAGCCCTCATCCTTAGTTGCTATCCAAAAGTCACCTCATTAATATAAACCCAGTTGTAGTAGAAAGGGCTTGTTATGAATAATAAGATAACAATTTCACCAGAAATCATAGATGATGCCCAAATATATGTGAAAAATATATTTTGCTCATCTGAATGACCATATATATATATTTCTTATAAATCACAATATTGCAGTGTTCAGATGTTATGTGCTTTTATGACTTGCCTATTACATATGTCTGCATTTATATCTTTAACTCTCAGTGAGTAAATTAATATTTATGAAGAGGAAAGTATAAGAAAAGTAAGAAAGTAATAGATATTTGGATTGCTCAGCAACTTGTGGGAATATTGATATATATCTCCAATTATAAACTGAAATATCACAAATAAATCAGTCAATGTCTGCTAACTTCATGTTGCAGTTTGACTCTTAAAATACTGTTTAATCTACAATTATTTTCTTGTTCATAATAGAGGATTATAAATCACAATCTTATCAATTCATATGTTTTAGATATTTGGCTAAATGAAGGAATATACATGAAGTATAGTGATTTTCTTTTTCATTTTTAGCAATCTCAGTATTTTACATGAAAGTTTTAACATAAGAAAACTTCTCAGAAAAGAAGCTCACATAATTATATTTCTCCAGTTTGCCCAGCTCATATGTAATTTTATACCAGAAACTAAATTTAGAGTTCTCTTAGCCATATTCATTTATGTAAAAAAATGAAGACCCTAAAAGGGTAAAGGTCTTTATATGAATTTTTCAAATTCCAAGATTGTGGTAGTTGCAGAAGGTAAAAATCAGAATCTGTTTTTTCTAATTCTCTATCATGAGTCCTTTATAGTGCACTTAAAAACTCAAGGCTCATATTCTAAATTAATCACTCTACATTGTATTAATAATTATTGTGCAACCACTTTTATTATCGCAAAATCTAGTCTTAAATCCAGAGTATAAATTGTATCTTATTAAACACTGTTAAACAGTAAATTATAATGCCTATTGTTTTAATATTTATATTATAGACTATATAAGTTATAAATAAGTAAAATTGTAAAGAAATAAATTGGCTTGATTATTTTCTTAAGCAATCAATCAATGAAACAATAAGTATCTTTGCAAAACTAAAGTATGTGTGGAAGATACAAGGTCCCAAATCCTTTAAAAAATATATAATTTAGCTGAGAGTATAGGAGAAAATTATAAAAAATTATTAACTTTGCAAATTGATACATGTCCAATGTATATAATTTGTGTTGGAGTTCATATGTGGTAGAAAAACCTTGTCACAACCAATCTAGGAAGACTGACGAACTTTAGTTAATACTAAGAGAAAACAAACATTTAAAGAGGTAAAAAATGAAGAGGAGTAGACAAATGCGAAAACCAATGTGTACTTTTCAGTTTGAGGTGTGTGTTTTAGGATAAATAAAAAGAAACATATTTGCATACCTTTAATTATTTTGTGTTGTATTTCTTACATCATTCAAAGGCTAGTGGCTCCTTTTTGTGGGGTGGGAAAGGTAAAAAGGAGAAGAAGCTTGTCTGTCATTATTTTAAATGATTTCAACAAATATAAGGCATATTAAAAAAATTATTTGATGCCATGAAGCAAATGCCATATCAAATATATGAAGCATCAAACTTTTATGCTCTGTAACTTCTTGCAGACTATAAGGCAGTTTAGTCCAATAAAATAAATTCAAAATTTCAGTCACATACATATGTGTGTGAAAACACACACATAAGTATAAGTGAGGGAGGTATTGATCACCAATGTGAAAAAAACCTATGAGATAATAGTATGCTGTGGTTAACAGAGTAAATTTGGTATAAATATTACATTTTGGAAAACTGAAATTACTTATATCTTACAGAAGAAACATACTATGTAATGTCTGTCTTTAGGTAATATTTGCTTTACCAACTTTAAGAACCAATAGGAATTTTTATCTAATTCAATTTTCTCTGCATTACTTCTGTATTTATAAGGAAGAGTCTTCTGAAGATTTGAGAGATAATTTGGCATTCATTTTTAGTGAAATTTTTGAAAAATAATATGGACTGGAGACAAGACATCCTGAGAAAAATCATTAAACATTTCTTTTCCAAAAAGCATTGCTAGATTCAGAAATAAATAAAGTTGGATTTCTTAAACTTAGATATCTACCAACTCTTTTCAAAGGGAATTATAGAAACTAAACAGACTAATATGTGTGTGGGTGACTTTCTATATGTGGGATTAATTGGAAAACATTTCTAAAAACTTTTATGAGCAACTTTAAAAAAAAAATTTCCATTATCACTAAAAACTAGAAGTGCATGAAGGAAAAGTAAATGTTCAGGAATGAAGATCTGAAGGCCAATTTTCTAAAATTAAAGAAAAATCCAAATCAGCTCAATTTTATACAAAAACATAATTGCATTTTAATTATTCTGCTCATATATAAATCAACCTTTCACAAACTAATGAAAAAATAATAGAATAAAATATGGATTTTTATAGTAATACAAATTTTTGATTAGAAATATGAGTGATTCATGTGCTACACCCAATAGTTTTGAGAGCATGAGAAATGCTTTCTAGTGTTATTAACTGTAGGAAATTTCCTATGATTTTCCCACTTGGAAGAGAAATGTATGGTAATATGCTTTCAAAAAATAAACTGTATTCAAAAGAAGAATTGAGAAACAAATCGTCATCAAATTATGGACACTAAAAGCTAGAGTAAACAGTGTTAAGGAAACAGGAAAGTGAGAAAAAATTTATAATCCACTGAGTCACTATGCCATCAGGTAAGTGAAAAACTTAATTGTAAAGAAATGGTGCAATGGAAAGAGGGTGTGGAGTTAAAAAAGGAAGGAATATTCTTAATTGAGGGGACAAGATTATTTCATGAGGAAAACAAAGGCATCAGGAAATCAAAATATATGTTCTACTTAATGTGGGAAGTTGTAACATTCTAGTCGTCTTAACCAGGCATACAACTTTTTCCTAAATTTAGTCAATCAATTTATTATGCAATCTATTGTACAGCAGGCATGTAAACAAATCATTATTTAAACTATTATAAAGGTATGCACAGATATGAATATTATTTCATTACTGAAAATTAGAGGGAATACTCCCAGGCTAGATTGCAAGGAGAAACAAAAGAAAGATTATTGTTCTTTGAGTCTGTGATACTTTCGGTATCTAGACTACACTAGGGAAGCTGAAAGTATTTGAAGATATTAACTCTTTTGCTACCTCTACTGAGCACCTATAAGGGTACATGGATGCCTTGACTTGATATTAATAAAAAATGACAAGTAGAAGAATGCTTAGCTCTCTAATGTGAGGAATATTTCTTCCCCAAAGACATAAAAGTTAAAATTGATTGAAAACAACTCTAAATACCATTTTTCTTCAGTTTGTAAAGCACTGATTTTTCACAAGTTACCACATGTCCAAAGGATCATGATTTCAGAAATCTTTGTAGTCTCTTTTGAGAAAGAATGATTTGTATAGAGTTGTCCTGAATATAAATATGCCAAATCAAAATGTTTAAAAATCCTTTCCCCTCTTGATTTTTTTAGTTAAAAATATTTATGAATTAGCAAATATAAACAGATAAATCTGACTCTATCTTTCAAAATAAGCCGCTTCCTCACTTTTGCCCTTAACATAAAAATAGATATTTACAAGCTTATTTTTTATAATTAAAAAAATTTCAGGTGATTGGAGGACTCATAAATTGTAGACTCTTATAAATATAGAAAGATAATAGCTATAATCTTTAAAACCTCTCATTTCAAAGACTTTACAAATATGAAAATCTCATTTATTTTTCAGTTCTCTGTGCTCTCTGTAAAAATACCCTCCAGGCACAAGTTCAATTGACTAGCAGTAGTTCAAAATAGATTGTTTAAAAGACGCACCAGCAGCAGAAATCAAACCTTAACAAACCAAGTAATATAGCATAAAATAACAATTATAACTTCACCAGCCCAGGAAGACCTGCTGTTAAAATAACAACAAAATTTGCTTAGTTGGATAAATAACACTCTAAGAGGCCATGCATAATAGAACTATTTTAAGAACATACCCACATATTATCTTTAATACTTTTCTCCTGGGTTATCTCTGACTCTGTGGCCATCCTAAATAAACTCTTTATATGACATTTATTTCAAGTGTTCTGAATCCTCTTAAAAATTTACATATGTCTGTCTGTGCCTGAAAGAACACATAAATCTGAAGACATAAGGCATTATGTATATTTGGAACCCTGGTTTATCCTTAGCCACTATCTCTCTTTTTTTTTTCCCCCTGAAGGATATATTCAGGAACAGCTACTTGTGTAAAGCTGTACAACACCCTCCATTCCCACACTACCACCATATTTAATTTCTCTTTACAATCAAGACTACGGGTATAATCAAAAGATTAATTGATAAGGCCCAGTCGCTATGATGAGTGGTTGGACCCACAATTTAGCACCAACTCTAGATAGAACCTTGTTTTCCCTTTGTTGTCACATAACTACAGCAATATGCATGTAGAGACAGTACTCTTAATTTCATGTCTGCAGTTTTATTTTATGTATGTATATATGTGTGTATTTCTTGTTAGAAGAGAGAAGCTAAGGAATACTTTATTTTCGAATAAAATGCAAATATCGAAAAGTTAAAATGAGCGTTTTTATACCTTTTTGAGCACTGAGTCAACACTATGTGAGACTGGGTAGAATGGCAGATAAAAGCAAAGACCTAGCTTGTCAGTGACAACGTTCCCTGATGTCACTGATGTGAAGATGTGGGCTAGTTTGTTCATGTCACAATCTGCCTTGCAGGTCAGGCTGAAACTGTCCATTAATGTTGCAAGCCCCGTTACATGGACTCCAAGGAGGACGTCTGCGCGTGTTAAGCTAGGGTTCCCATCACCCGACTTCCTGAAGATCAGCGGGTTTGGAAGCAGCGCCTCCAACCGGCCCTCCACTCGCCACACCAGCAGCACCGCCTCCCGACCGCCGATCGCCTTCGCAGCGGCGGGGTTGCCCGCATGTCTGCAGTTTTAAAACAACTCCTTGGAATTTTCAATGTCTTTCTTTTTTGCTGGACTGTGTCAAAAGTGTAGAGAAGCGGTGCTAGTCAGGGAAAGTGGGAGATACACAAAGACTAGACAGGAAAATGGACAGGAAGGGAGTAATGCAGCATCAAAGTGGTGCTAGCAGGACGCCCTGCTGTGCTGAGAGGTGACCATGGCAACAAGGGAACTGAGATGATGAGAAAGCAAACATGCTCCCAAAAATGTGAGCTCCTTCATCTTTTATCAGAGCACTTGATTGCTTTCAGAGTTAAGACAGCCAAATTCTTTATTCTACCCCCCTCCACACCCTTTAGGAAGCAACTGAAGGTTTTGGCAGGAACACAGTCAAAGCATACTCAGAAAGCAGGTATTAAAGTGTCGTGCTCCGAGTGATAATCTTGCTGGACTTCTTTTCTTGGATATTTTATTTAGCTACTTAAAATTACCATCAATATAAACATATCTGGCACCTAACGGGTACATCAGTGCATCTTAAGCAATGCCACTGGGAAGAGCAGGTGCCTCCATCTGCATTAGTTTGTTTACTGGCATAATTTGAAGCAATCCTGCACAGCTGTTTCAGGGAATGGCAGATCCATTCCTTATTAATTACTTAGTCATCCTAACTGCCTCACTGGTTATCCCCATTCTCTGAAGTACTCTGGAGAGGCAAATAAAAAATCTGGTATGCTTTCCACTGAGAGAAAATGCAACTTGGGCAACATCCTGACATAGTTAAGACAAACAATCTTCTTATAATAAGGAGAGTGCTTAGTATAGAAACAAATTTTTTTTATGCCTTAGTGTTGATAATTGTTTAGAAGTGAGTGAAATACACACAGACATGCATGCACACTTATTTCCTTAATAATATTATAGAGACTACGAGTCAAATAAAATAATTACATGTTTAAATTGTGTTGGGGATTTTGGAATTAATTGTTTTCATACAAGTGATAAGACAATGGATTCTGAATTCTCTATTACCACTACAATGCCACTTATTTTTGAAAGAAGGAATGAATAATAACTTTCCTCTATAGAGATGACTGATATAGTTCTGTTTTTATTGTTGAGTGATTAAAAAATATAATTTCTAGGGTGGCAAATATTATCACAGGTATATTGATGTTACAAGGAGCACTCATAAGGTAGAAATATTGAAATGACAACTAAATTATTAAACATTTATTATTTTTTATTTTATTGGGTAAACTTGCTCATTACCTTATGTTTTCTAAAAATTGATACCTGTTAAGTTACTATCTATCCTCCTTACACTGTGAAATGATACCTACACTTGACATTGTAAAACTGATTCTCATCATTATTAACTTCGATTCCTATTTTTACATTCTTCTATGTCTACATAATAGTTTCTGTCTTTTTATATTATTTACTTTTTCACAATCCATAATTCTTTGGAGGTAAAGTTTGTAACAGAAACTAAATGAGATGTTGGGGAAAAAATGAACTCTAAGATTTGTGTTCTTTAGTGGTTACTGAGGATAAATACCTGATGTTTGTTACATACTCTTAATCACCTTTTAGAGAAGAGTTTTCATTCCTACTAAAATACAAAATCTGTGACCTATGGGTGCTAGCCAAGTTTACCATCTGACTTCTGCTCTGGCTGTAAACATAATTGCATAGGACTAGGTATTTATAAAACTTCTTTCTTCTAAGTAATTCAAAATATGTTTTTATTCTTCATCTATGTTATTGTCTGTGAAACATTAACAGCTATATATATATTTTTCCATGTGACAAATGGAGAAGTGGAGACAAAATGATAAAATGATTTATCTTTCATCATAGTGACAGTCTAGATTTGAGCCTTGTTGTCAATTCTATACTCTTCCTTCCTTCAAGCAACGCCTCTGTTAAGAGAACAAAGGGAGAAACATGTGGAAGGAAAAGGCCTGGAGAATTACAAGATAGATTACATGATATCCTGATAGGTCTTCTAGAAGGCTTCCATAGAAATCCACCCCAATTCGAGGATGCTCCTGGCTGAAGTGATAATAATCTGTTCTTAGTGTGAAGTCTAAACACAATTTACTTTTATGGACCCACATGCTAGAACTTCAAAAATCATGCCTTTTAAAAACTTTTAAAAATTTGCTTGGAAACTTGTATTACTAATTTCTTCTAAAGAAAGGAACTCTGTGAGAGGAAAAATTTTCATTTCATATTGTTTTGTACCTTTTGAATCTTGAACCATTTAAATGTATTGTCTATTTAAAGAAGTCATTGGAAGTTAATTTTTTAAATCACATTTGTCTATGGAATTTTTTTAGCTTCCCTCTCCTGTGAATCACAGGAGAGGATCTCAAAATCTGGGATCTTAGTTCCTTCAATTTATTTGGCTGTTAGTTTATATTTTTTAAACTTTAATTTTACTGAAAGATACATATAGAGAAAACTTTAAGGAAATGGCAACTCAAAGCTTATAGGGTAGGTTGGCATTGTCTATAAAACTCCAACTATGCCCTGGAACTCTGCTTGTTCTTAAACTCTTTCATTCCCCTGCCCCTTGCAGTCCTCACCACACGATTTAGGGTTAAGGACCCTTCAAAGTAATGCTCTGAGGCGGACTCACTACGGTTAACAGAGACCTATCCTGTGAGTGCTTCACTCTAAAGAATGTGAAGATCCAGGCCAAAGGGGAATTTCTAATAAGAATTAAAAAATAAAAATAAAAAAGAGGAGAAAGGAAGAATCCCAAGGAATGAGGAAAGTTCTTGATCATAAATAATTCCAGGTAAACTCAGCGGTGCCTGAAAAGTGACCTACAGGCAACAGTAAAGAAGATATTTTGTCCTGTTCTCTATACTCAGAGTATTTTCTCATTTACACTGGCTCATGTCAGGATCCACTACTCGTGTGTGTGCGTGTGTGTGTGTGTGTGTGTGTGTGTGTGTGTGTGTGTGTTGAGGGGGAAACAACAGGATTGTGCTTGTGTTTTACTAACACTTGATTTTCTTAAAATTAAGGATTACTGTAGAGAATAGAAATTTAAATTTTTAGTCTAATAGGTGAAATATCAGCCAAAAGACTACAGAGAAAATGTTTATTTATATGAGTCGATCTTTTAACCTCAGATTGGATTTTTGATGTTCATTTAATTTCAAGTTCTGTTTTTAACCAGAACTTCTCTTGATATTTATTGGCAAGAGATGCATCTCCATTATGAAAAAGCATAAAATTCTGCTCTTGATATAGTTTTGTTTTGATTTGTTTTATTTTGCAGACTCCTTTATAAATGCATTTTCCCCATTTTACTGCCTGAGGAACCATCTGCCAATGTATAAACAGGCTCATATTGTACATTGACAGAAGCATGGTCTGTCAGCAGGAAATTAATAGCTGTTTTGTTTTTATTGCTAATACAATTTGATCATATGAAATCATTCAATTTTTTTTGTTTATCTTCAAGTTTTTTTACATTATTAACACCTTGGTTTTCTTTTCTTCTTTTAATTACAAAACGGAATGAAATCTATAATAACCACTTGTGTGAAACACTGCTTAACAGAGCAAGGATGTATCAGGACTTTATTATTTGTCTCTCCTCCATGTTCACATAATGAAAACATCTTTTAGTATATTTTTATTTTTTGATCACAGAATTCTACACATAAAGAGCACAATATACACAAAAAGTAAAATCAGGAATAGACTATATCAGTAAAATTCCAGTACATAAAAAATAATGTCTAAATTCTTCTTTAGGACTCACTGGACATCATTCTTTGAGAGAAGAAAGCAATAAAGTCTAGATTTTATATTTTGTAGTGCATGAAGCAGATAAAACTAATCATAATTGAAGAAATTTTACATATTTTCATTCGTAGACTTTTTTAGCACACCAAAATTTTCTCTCTCATTCTATTTTAAGTTTATTTCTTGACTATACCAGTCTAGAAAATGTTTTCAAGGTCAGGACAACATGGTAATTAAAATAATCTTCTCTCAACAATTAAAGAAAAATTGACAGAGTGGTCTTTTTCTCCAGTGGTTAACAATGTTATTTGGTAGAATCTTATCTAAAGATACTGATTTTTTGCTTTGACTATATTTTAATAATTCTTCAACCTCCAAAAATAATGGAAGTTTTTTTCTGAAACTCTCAAACATTATTAAAGATGATTATGTAAGTACACTTTTAGCCCTCAGTTTTTATACATCTACCACCAAGAAAGAGGTGAGAAACTTCTTCTTCACTGAAACAAGAAAGTAGCTATGGCTACAGAACAAACTATGAAAGACCACTGTAAAATATGATAATATTTCAACTGAGGTAGGAAGGACATCAAAAGTTAACAGACCTTCAGTGGCATTTAAGTCTCTCCAAGAACCAATGGAGCAAAAAGTTCAAGGTCATGACCTGGTGATGGAGACATTGGTAAAAGTGTGGCTAAAGGAGACTGCCTGAGGCCACAAGAAAGTGAAGCAGAGTGAAGCTCATTACTAGCCAGAGCTGTAAATTAAAAGACACATGAACATTTTAAATAAAGAAAATCTAAAGAGAAATGGTTCTAGGTAAAAGGAAATAACAGATTTAATAAGATATGAATCCTAACAGAGTCTAACCTGAATCAAAGTCCTAGATTTCCTCTCATTCATTCTCAAACTACCCAATTGGTCTTCAGTAAATAATCATCTCAAGGCCATTTGATGGCCTTGGCCTTAAGCTGCGTCCAGCAAAGGACACTCTTAAGCAAAGACTGAAGAACCTGTATCACAAGAAGGTTTACACAAGGCAGTAGGTCAAGAATTTTAAAATATCATTCTATTTTTCAAAGAATATGTAGTTGACACAATCTCTCCCTTAAAAATAAAAAATAGGTAAATAGCCAAAGATGGCCCATGTACATTGGCCCCTATATTCTTTACTTGCTCACAGCAAGCTAGAACTCCTATATCAACAGTCAAAATCTTATACATCCAATAGTTTTAGATGTTGTTCAATAAGGGGTTATTTTTAGCTATATATAGCCTTCCTGTTTTGCATATCCTATACATTGCAACCAATATCTGTTAACCAGAGATACATATATATAAACCCTATAACCATAAAAGACCCTGTAGTGGTTAATTTCATATACCAATCTTACTTAGCCATAAAGTGCCCAGATATTTGGTCAAATATAATTCTGGTTGTTTCTGAGAGGGTGTTTTTAAGATAAGACAAGCATTTTAATTGGTAGAGTAAAGCAGATTGTCTTCCCTAATGTGTGTGGGCCTCATTCAATCAGCTGAATGCTTAAATAGAACAAAAGAACCAACATTCTCTCAACTAAGAGACAATTTTCCAGCAGACGACTTTGGACTGGAACTGCACTACTGGGTTTTGAGCCTGCAAGCTCACACTGAAAATTTGGAATGACCAGCCTCAATAACCAGGTGAACCAATTCCTTATAACAATTCCCTTTATATCTATATATGTACATATATAGATACACAAAGATATATGTGTGTGTGTCTGTGTGTGTATGTATAAAATCTCTTTGCATATATTTTTAAATTATATATTTATTTATATATAATTTTAAAATACATTTTACATGTATTTATTTAAACAGGGTTACAAGGGAGGGGAAGTTTCTCATAGCAAGAGATGTTCAAGAGACAGTGGCACAAGGCCACCACCCAGAAGGGGAAGAGAACCAGCAGACTCCCAGGGGAGAGGTGAATAGGAGAAAGAACTTACATGTCTAGGTGATGCTGTTCAACAGCAAGATGGAGAGTCTCTGGGTGAGAGAACTCCAAACAGCAACAGTGGTTTCGGGACAATATTATTTGGGGTTCTTCAGAGAAATAGAACCAATAAGATGTGCATGTGTATGTGTATGTGTAAGTATAATATATTTAAATGTATGTAAAATATATTTTTTTACATAGAAAAGGAAATAAAAATCAAATCCACTATATATACTTTTCTCTATTTTATATCTATTTAATCATTCTTAATTTTTATTAAGTGTTCCCCCATGCTGCCTTTTTAATCATGAAATAAATAATTTTGAAGTTTAAGCATTAGACTTATAAATATAAAACCCCATTGCAAAACTCTTTGTTATTTTTAAATTATTTAGATTTTTACTCCATTGCTACTTTTGGAGTGGCAGGAAAGGAAACTCTTGCTTTTTTGAACCACAGACATTTTGAATATTTCATAAATTGAGCACAGATAATCATTACATAGAGAGTTGAGCCATTGTCATCATGACCTGGGAGCAGGAAGGTCAAATGAGCCTGAGTTTAATTTAACTCCAATTTTTCCAGTGTTTATTGTCTGTATGACTATATTAGTCTACTAGGACTGCCATAACAAAATATCACAGACTGGGTGGCTTAAACTATAGAAATTTATTTTCTCAATAGTTCTGGAGGCTGGAAGTCCAAGATCAAAGTTTGGCACTGAGGTTTTTATTCTTGACTTGCTAATGGTCTTTTTCTTGCTATGTCTTTACATGACCTTTTCTCTGCGCATGCAACTCTCTGGTGTCTTCTTATAAGGATAGCAGTTCTGTTGGATTAGGACCCTACTCTATGGCCTCTTATAATGTTAATTGCCTCATTCAAGGCCCAATCTTTAAATACAGTCATTTTGGGGGATTAGCACTTCAACAAATGAATTTGAGAGGACACAATTCAATTCATAGCAATGACACTAGGCAAATAATTCACCTGTGAGTCTCTCTTTGCTATTAAAATGAAGATGTTATAATTACCTTGCAGAGTTATTCTAATTATTAAATGAGACACTATGTATTACGTTCCCAACACAATGTTTAATACTATACATATGATGACTGTTATTCTAATTATAAACTTGCCACACCGACCCCTGACTTTCCATCTCCCATTGGTTACTGCATAAGTATCAAAGAAGCAAGGGTAGGGGAGGCACTAATAAATAATCTATCATGGAATTACATTTAAAACTAGTGATACTCTTGGTTAGGAATTAACCAAAGTTCTATTGTGAGTTATGTCCCACTTTTATGATTGTCCATAAGGATTTTATAACCATCTTGCATCAAACTTTGTTTTGTACTCTTGGGAGATGAGAATGTTTTTCAGGACATTCTTTGAAAGTAAATGTGATAAGAATAGACCAAAAAGAAGACAGAATAATAGTTTAATGTAGTCAATTTAGGCTTAAAACATCATATAGTGATGTGATGTGAGCCTCAACATATAGATAAACCAATCAAGATATATTTACATTAACTGAGCTGCATAAAATTACACAACCATTTTATGACAATGATAAAGCTACCACTTAGATTTTTTTAAATTCTATCATACGTGTGTGTGTATTATATATGCACATATGTATATATACACACACACACACACACACACATATATATATATATATATATATATATATATATATGCATGTATATAGATAGCTGGGTTTTTTAAGTTCATTCTAATTGTTCACATTACTCATTAAGTTACTTTGGGTCTCTAAGCTGGTTTGTTTGTTTTCCGTTTATAAAATGGTGATAATAATAAAACTCAACACATAATTACCAATAACATTAAATTTTTTATAATAATTTCTAACAGTATAATTAGATTATCATTATCTCCTGGTCAGTTGCATTCTCTAGAAGTGCAATTGTTTACTTGAGGTATCATTTCTTGAGGTATTTAACTACTGTATGTCTGTTTTCCTCCACCTTACTTCCAAGACTCTCTAAAATATGACCTATTTTATCCACTTGGTATGAGGTCATGCTATATACCAATCAGAACCCTGGCTTTATTCATTTATTTCTTCAGTCACCTATGTTACCATTGGTTCTGTGTAATTTTCACTTTTAGAAACATTTTTTTTGGCAATGTTCAATCAAATTCTCATCATTTTTAAAGGTGCAGATCAGGTTTACTTTCCCACCAGCCCCTTCCTGAACTATTGATGTATGTATTATTTCTTTTTTTCTGAATTAATTCTATTCTGATTCTATTTTAGCTTACTTCAATTGAAACTTTAAACAAATTACTCATCTTGTAGTCTCAAATAGAAAGAAATATACAAGACCTTAAATACATGTTTTTGAAGCCTATTATATGCTGGGGGCAAGAGTGAGGGATAGAATGATGTTCCAGCTAATGGAAGTAACATTTACAAAGACCCAAGAAGCATTCTGAGTAAGAAAGATCAGATCATTTGAGGGCAATATGGTTGAAGCAGAGTTCGGAAGAGCTGAGTGACAAATGTTAAAATTGGTGAGGTAAATATGAGCCATAAACTCATCTATAAGCCATATTAAATGTAGCATTAAGAGCTATCAAAAAATTTTAAGTAGGAAAGATAACACTTTTAGATTTAAATTCTAGTCATAATACATGACTGCAATGTGGAGGGTAAATCTAAGAGGTAAATTTTAAGGAAAATAAATTTGTTAGAGATGTTAATCAAAGCTAGGAATGTTTTTACTTTCCAGTTTTGTTGTTTCTTGTCATTTAGGACATAGCTTAAATGTGGCCCTCTCAGGTAGGGTGTCTGAGAAGTTTCTCCATTTCTGCTTCTCTCTTCAATATCAACTAGCATGACATTTTATATAGCATCTGTCAATAACTGGTAATTTCCAATTTATTTATCTATTGCCTGTCTTCTACTTTAGTGTAGACTTAATGAGAACAAGAATCACATTTGTAAAGTTCTCTGCTACATAAACAGAAAGTGGAATATAGTAGTCACTGCTATCTAATTGTGGAAAGAATGAATCAATACGTATCAAGTATGATAGTGCAGATGCAGGGACTAATAATAATAATAATAATAATAATAATAATAATAAACATTATGAATAAAGTATTAACAGCTAGACAGTTAATAGACAACTCAAACCTGAAACTCCACTCTGGTGTCTTTGCAGATAAGAATAGATAAAAGAGAGATTGCATAAAATGTGACTTATTTTAAAATATACACATTCTTCATAATATGTGCAAATCTTACCACTAATTACACCACCCTGCTCCCAGAACTCACAGTTTTCACATAGGTTATTGTAATATTCTCTTAACTGGCCTCCCTGCTGCACTCTTCAATTTATTCTCAACTAGATAGTCATTTTATGAGATTCCTCAACTCTAAATACTATTGTGACTTATCCCAGCTTAAAATACAAAAAGATTTTATCATGACCTACAATATTCTACATGATCCTGCTTCCTATTCATCTTTTATTGCCTCTCACCTCCTAATTCTTATCTTGTTTCTTCAAATATGAGGCACTTATTAGCAGTGTTCTGGAGTCTGGGATTTAGACAAGTAAAAGAGATAAAAATTCCTATATTTGTATATATGTTTTAGAAGGGTAGATGGATGTATGGGTGGATGGATGGATGGATGGATAGATGGATGGATGGATGGATGGATGGACAGACATACAGTCAAATGGTTCAATGTTAATAGAGAAATAGAATTTCAATTCATGAAAGTGTGGATAGGATTATGTATAGAGGAGAAAATACAAGAAAAGTTATAGAAGATTAATGCACTGGATATGTATTTGGGAATGGAAATATTCCTCTTGGATTCTAGAATAATGAAGTCATGGGAAACAGGCCCAGAAAGTTAGGGTACAATTATATTAAGTATTTGGAAATAAATTTGTCTGTCAGAGATTGACATATTTATAAGTTGATTATTGAACATACAATTATTGAGCACAAACTTTACCTAACATTTTCCTAAGTGTCATGAAAAAAATTGTGAGCAAAACAGACATAATCCCTACATTTATTGAGTTTACGGATATAATAAGAGGTTGGTAGCAATTAGAATAGTAAATGGAAAAATATGTAACTTATTTGAAGTTATTCCTAGAACTGGGTTACTTAACTGTAGTTTTTGTCTGTTATTTCTTGTTTTAAACTATGTAAAAACAACAGAATGAATTAAAGAAAAGTAGAATAAATTGAAACGTTTATGTCCTCTACAGTTAACCATTTTTTAAATTTATTTACTCATTCAATTTACATTTTTTGTAAATTGAATGAGTAAATAAATTTTAAAAATTACAGTATACTGTTTTAGGAACACTAAAATGAAAGAAAGTTCCTTCAAGTCTAATCTAGAAATGAAAACCCCCAACAACCACAACAGTATAGAGAAAGACTAGAAAGAGGTATGTATGAAATATTGTGGAAGAAACCATAAAGAATAGTCACCTAATTGAGTTGGGAGGACAAAGAAATCTTCATAAAGGAGCTAAGTTGAGTCTTGAAGGATGCAGTATAACAATGTACAGGTATGGTTTTTATCTTAAAATATATAACCAATGGCATATGGTTTAAAACAGAGTGGTATTTATGATAAAAGATAAAATTTAAGTGCACAAATGAGATTTACACTAATTGAAACATTGATAGTTCATGAGGCTATGGCATATGAACTAAAAATTAAAGGATAGACAGTATTTTGATATACAGAGATATGGGGAAGGGGATACATATAGGGAAGGTTGAAGAATACTGCAGAAATAGCTTTATCAAAGAAACAAATGTAAATGAAAGTAGAATGTGTTTGGAATAGGGCAGATCCAAGTTTTGTGGGAATAAGATATATAATTTATAGCCACATTTGAGAAAACATATTTATATTTGAGAATAAAAATTAGATACAAAAAATGAATGTTTATTTAGAATAAAAGGTAAAATCCCACTAAATTACTAGAAGCTTGGAGATTTATAATGTTTTCTTATAAGATCCTTTAGACAATTGATCAGAAATACTTGCATAGAAATGCCTACTGGTTGCAATCTGACTTCCACATCCTCACTCAAAACTCTGTACAACCTCAACAAATTATAGTGTTCAAGGGGCCTGTGCAAGTAAGGGGTCCTGGCACATTTAGTTCATCAGGCTCAAGGTAAATCTAAGTATAATTAAGAATAGTAGATTATATTTGCAGAAGAGTGGGGGTGAGTGGAAGGCAGGAGGTATGGGGACAGTGGGGTTATTTAAGATAAAACTAAAATAAGGAAAAATGAGGGTAATCATGGGATGCCTTATAAGCCTCCTAAGCTCTTTTAGCTTTATTCAATGAAAGAGCCTACAAGGAGTTTGGAGAAGTAATTCCTGTCCTTCAGGACTTACTTTCTTATAATAGAAAGCACATGGAAAATGATTTGCAGAGATATATAATTTTTTCTGGAGTTAAAATGGAATATACATTCATATAGAAATTGATTTGACCTCCACTTTAATCTAATGTGTTCTATAGTTAGATGACTTATGATAGGGTTTCAAAGTCTAACTTCAGTGCTCATAAAAATATACTTTTTCATTTTCATGCCCTTAGAAATCCCAAGGTACTCAGCAAAAAAAAAAAAATTGATAGAATTTTTCTTATTTTCTTTAAAAGTGATTTTATTTTAATGACCTATTTAGCAAAATAATTGGATAGTCAGGGGACATTATAATATGTTATTTTGATGGAAACCATTGCTTTCATTATTAAGCTCTCATACATAGGAGCAGATAAGCAGAGTAACTATTGTTAGGAATAATTTTTTAAATTAGGAATAATAATATAATTGCATAGTTGGAGAAAATTAAAAATTAAAGCGAACACAAAGCAAGCGTGTTTTGTCTCTGTCCTCTCCTGTTGGATTTCTCATCTGCCTATAGAAGCAAAGGTATAGCCTCTATGGAATGACACCCAAAATGCTTGGAAATTATTCTTCCGGATGACCCTTTAGAGGGAAACTGTATTACAGTAGAATTGGTTGCTGCCAAGTGAGGATTAGACTTGGATGTTCTGTGTTCACATTCTCTATAAATCTAGGATTCTCTTATGTAAGGCAGCTGGGGTGTTTCGACAAGTATAGTGGCATGATTTCTCATTTCCACAGTCAACATCTGTTTTGCACCAACTCTTTGGACAGCAAATGTATGTCCCTTTTTTTCCACTCTACCTCAGCTCCCCTCGGGTACCACAGCTTGCCCTGTGTTCACATAGGTCTCCACTCATGTATGGAGCTCCTAACACTTGATTCTGCTTGCCTTGATTTTTAGAGTGTTGGCCTCATAACTCTCTGTACCGGACTGACTAGAAGAATTTATTAAAAAGCAGATTGTCTGAACCCTGAGTCCAGAATGGGGTCTAGGAATCTATACTCTTTGCAGGGGTTCTTTTCAGCCTCAAATTTTAAAGGCTTTGTTCCTGGCTAAGATGCAAAGCTGAAAATCAAAAGATTTACCCTACTTTACCAGTATTCAGCCAAGGTATATATCATTTTGAGTTTGTACAGTACATTTTTCTTATCAGAGATTGGCTTATAAATGATCATTCTGAATTGGCTCCAGAATGCTCCCTTTTGGCCCTTCACCATTTTTCTTTCTATACCACTCCCTAATCCAGTGATTCTCAAAGTACAGTTCTATGGCCAGCAATATCACTGTCACCTAGAAACTTACTGGAAATGCAAATTCTTGGACTCCACAGCAGTCTTTTTTAACCAGAAACTATGAGAGTATGGCACAGTCCTCCAGATGGTTCTGATGAATACTAAAAATTGGAGAACCACTGATCCAGTTACATCTTTTCTTTTCATCAGAGTGCCTACTGATAGGAAATAATGGAATCTTTTAAATTAATATACACTGAGTTGTAGGGATATTTGTATTTCAATAGAAAATCCTAGTAAAGAGTCGATACTACTAATAGAAGAATTTATGTTATTGTAGTATTTTAATGAGAAGGTTGCTTAAGGAGGCCATCAAGTAATCAGACATTTTATACTTAATGAGGGCATCCTGTTTCCAATATCTGTTCCTATATAGATTCACTAGAACATAACTATCCTATATCACTCTTCCTAGATATAAACTAAAATATAAACTAATCCATGATGATATATTATTATTTTACTAACCATGAATAGCTTATGATTTCACTGGGGCCTTCTGAAGATGCTACCTTAATCCCAGGTGTTGGAAAAATCTAGGTAAAATGATGAGCTAGAGAGATTCCATGAAGCTTGTTCTATCTCCCCATGAATCTTTTTTTCCTTCAAAATCGAGTTTAGATTTGTATCTGGAATATTTACCTTTAAAAAAAGGCTGAAAATATATCTGATTGCTCTATTACCATATTTAAAAGGCAGATAATAAGTAACATGTTTACTCTGAAATTTAGAGGAATGCATATTTTTGTTCAATATAAGGAAAATTTTCTAAGAACAAAAATTGTTCGTCCACAAAACTCAAGCAGCATAATGTAGGTATTAAAAGCACATGATTTGGAAACAAAAAGACCTGAGTTCATAGCTTGCAACATGTCTTGGCTGTTCGAATTTGAACAAGTTGGCAAATGGTCTAAACTTCAGGGGTCTAAAAACAAAATTATAATAATGTCTTTTTTACAGAGTTACTGCAAAGATTAAGTGAAATAATTGTGAAGTACTTAGCACAGTACCAGCACAAATGAATGCTTAGTAAATGTTAACTATTATTTTCAGTTTCAAACTGAGAAGCAGAGGCTGAATCACCACCTTGCAGAGATTCTCTTTATAAGGTAGGAAGAAAGAACTGCTAATGCCTATTTCAAATCTATAAATCTTAGACCCTACAAAATCAGAAAGTCTATAACTTCTTCATTTAGTTGAAAAATATTTATAAGAGATAATTAAATAGGAAAAAAAGTCTTCCTAAAAGAAATTTAAAGATGCATTTTGGTTGGCTTCTCCCCCCAGCGCCCCTCCAGAGATTTATGAAACAAATCCTAAATTCTCTTCAGTGTTTTGTTTGTTTGTTTGTTTTTGTTTTGTTTTTGTTTGTTTGTTTGTTTGTTTGTTTGTTTTACCACTGTGAAACACTTTCACATTTAGAGGACACTTTCTTTGATGATATTTTCATCTCTCACAGCAAAACTCAGATATGGGCAAGTAATCTCACCTGTCTTGGTTGCTTACATTGAATCTCATGAAGGTTATGGAGTACAGTCTGGGTTGGCCTCAAGTGCTACTTGGTCTCTGGAAGAGAGTGGCTTTTTTCTTTTTCTAGTCTGTTTCCATATAGTTTTCTGGGATATAGCTTTCTACTTTTTATCAATTTGACAAGCTATTTTTTGCCATTACTTAAGGTATTTGACATTGGAGGGTTTTACTTTGTGTATTCCTTGACTGAGTTTAAAAAATATGCAGGAAAAATTAGCAATGTTTTAAAAACTTTTAAAGAAAAAATTTTCTCTCATGTTCTTGAAAAATGTAATTTTAAATGAACAATGAATGGGACAGTATTTTCAAAAACTGGGAAAAACACTTCCATTTTACTTAATAAAATATACATTTTCCAAATAAAAACAAATCTGAGACTTTAATAAAATTTAAAACTATTCTATTGTCTTTGCTTATTAAGTTACATATCTCGCTATTATTAGTTTTGCAGGCATTGTGGCAAAAGTAGTGTTAGAATAAAAGCAGAAATGTAACTTCAAAAAGTGAACTCTTTATATTTATCACTCATGACAACCCTCTTTGACTTGCTTCTCAACCAAATAGATAAACTATTAACAATGTGCTTATTTTACTATTGACTGCATTTGCCTTTACTATTAACTGCATTTGATGAGAATGCCAAGAGAATGCCAATAGAATGGATTCCAGCTGGAGAGTTATGAAGTCAATTATCCTGGGTCCATAGCAAAAGTCTTACAAATGACTCAGGCAGAGGCACATGGACATTGTGTCAATGTCAGTGACTTTAGAGGCAACAAATTTATGAGAATCAATGATCTTAACTCAGACTGGTGCCTCTGGCTTGGAATCTGCACAGCTTTGTTTATCATCAACTCACTTTGGTAAGGAAACTATAACTATTGCATGTTTTATAATGTAATTATGTGTTGATATTATAAAATCCTGCCACATTTTCATATATAAAAAATTCCAAGGGTCATATGAAGCTGAGTAGGGAAAAAAACTTGAACTTGAAACCAGAAAACCTAGGTAGAAATTATCTTTTTCTATTCATTAGCTGTATTGTTATAGATAATCTTCTAATATTAGAAGTTATAATTTATATTGGACTTACTTTGTAGCAGTAACTATTCTAAAAGTTTTATATACAATATTTTTATGATATACTAACTCTGGTTGTCCCAATTTTAAAAGGGAACCAAAACACATAGAATTTAAGTACCTTTTCCAAAGTCACATAATTTATGAGGAGGATTCAAACCATCTCAGTCTTCCTCCAGGGGCCACATTCTTAATAATTACATATACTGCCTCAGTTTTCTCATTTATACCTTACAGAAAGAAAATAACATCTTTGGCACCAGCAGCCAAAGGCTATTATTGGTCACAAACATAATGATGTGATGAGTTAATATTATTAAATATTAAATATTAAATATTAAATGATGTATTATATAGAATTATATGAGAGTAAACTAGAGTTTATTATTCTTATTATTTCAGTACCAAGTGTTCCAAACATAATTGTCCCAGCATCTCTGTAAGTTAAGATTTATAATATCAATCTCATTTACAAATGAGGGAAATAAAATTCAGGGAGGTAAAGCAATTTACCAAATTCCTATATTTAGGGAGTTGTAGGGCTGAGAGTCAATTCCAAAGTCCTATTTATTTTTATTTTATCATACTGACTTTAGTAATCATAAATAATATTTCTAACTTTTAGAAGTTAATACTTTTATTTATTGAAAGTACATATGGTTCTGAAAAAAAAATAGTAAAACTTCTAAAGTATCTGATATAGGTTATTAGGGAAAATGGAAACTTCATTTTTTCCTCCCTGTAATGACTAAATTTCTTCAGGAATACTAGAGTGATTGCCTACTTTAGAACATTATAAAATATATACCTTAATTTAACTGAAAACTCAAATTGATTTTTTGGCAAATTATGTATGATGTATACATAATATGTCCTCTCTCTAAAGCAGGCAACTGATTTTTTTTTTAATTGTAAATATTGGTTGGATAACAAAGCCTTTATTGGCTACATTAAGTCATCTTGAAAGAGTCTTTACATTGTCGATGCCCCATACACAAAAGAGTACTCTTTTGGTAATTGCAAATATGTGTATAGGTAGAGAGTCTATTAGAGGCAGAGAGAAGAAAATCCAGGCTTGCTACAAAACCCAAATCCAATTTAGAGACTTAAAAAATTAAATTTGGTTCTTCATGAGGTCATGGTTTCGAATCATGTTGAAAGGGTCAGGGATAATGGATATGATATGCTTATATGCTGCAGCAATTATATTTTTCTAAGGTTAACTAGAGTCATGTGGGTAGTTTAACACATGGCTCCTTGAACATCATCAAATAACCCACATGCCTCAAAAGTCCCAAAATCAAATATTAAGTCAGATAACCATTTTAAAACTACAGATATCTAGGAGTAAATGCCCTGAAAATCTGTTTCAACTATTTTATTTTACCAGATTAAATATAACAAATGGGACTTGCACTGAATTAGAGATAAAAGGATAAGACCAACCAGGGTAGACAAAACCAATATTTCAGCTGTGTGAAGACACGACAGTATCTATAAATTAGGTCCAAGGACATCAGGGTGGAATATCCTAAAGTGAATTTAAAATTACGTTAGAACCAAGATGTAAGAATTACCAAGGACTTGCCATTCCTCTCCATAGGGTTTCTGATAGAAAGGTATGCCCAGAAAAAGCAAAATTACTATTTTACCATGAGTGGACTTTTGCCCTGAATCCTCTAATTCTCTAGTGAGCTAGACAGAGAAAATGAAGATGGTTCCTAAATTAAGTAAGTTCCAGTAAGCCAAAACCAAAGTAGGCTGAAAGATCTGTTCCACTTACATCCTCCCCAACTCCCAAACCAAATATCAAACTCTAGTTTGAAATATGGCTAAATCATTTGTACCTGCTCATAAAACATGAAGAAAAATCAAATTTTCCCTAATGCCAGTGGTGGAGCTAACCTAGGTTTTCTGCCTTAGATCTTTTCAAGTGTCTTCTGAAAGCTTCCCCTTAGCTACGTGGGAGAAGAAAGCATTTTTTAAAAGTTACCATCCTCCTCTATAATGCTTTTAAAATAACTTTTTTTTTTCTATAGCCCATTGTAATATCTTATACTTGGAAATACTTGTGGATTAAAACCCCCCTTTCTGGGAAAGAATTTGAGGCTGGATGGTAGAAGCAGGAAACAGAGAAGAACCGTAAATTTTTCCTAATTAGGAAATTGTTTCCTAACAAACCCCTCATGTTTCCACATACTTTCTATTAACCCTAGAGCTTTAATATCAAAGCTCATAATCAAATGTGTGAGAATTCTTTTTGCGGGAAGTGATCACAGATTATCAGAGAAATCATGCCCACCACATCTCCAGTTCTTGCCATTACAATTCTTTTTTAGACCATTGAATTGGAATTTTATCCTCTCAAGACCCCTTTGAATTTTACTCCTAAAGTTTACGAACTGGATTAGAAAAATACACTATTTATTCAAATTTCATATTAAACAAAACAAAAAAGCCATCCTGAATCTCACTTAGAAATTTTTTTTTGTTCTCCAACTAGGTTGCAAAACAGAAATTTTCAGTATATAATAGTTAACATCAGCTTGAAAATGCCTTTATATCAGCCACATAAATAAAACGGCAATGTGTTAATGCCCTCTAAGAGGTAACAAAGACATCTTCTGCAGGTAATTTCTTGTTCCCACAGAAAAGATAAAGTCCTCAATTTAAAACTTCTCCATTAATTTTTCCTTAGAAAGTTGAAGCCAAAAAAAGCACACTTCTTCCCTTACTTCTGACTCAACAAGGTACCAGCGGCAGCAGCAGCCTGGATCATGTCACTGAAAGAGGCGGAGCTGGGCTCCACCACCAAATTGTTAACCCATTCTGCTTTTCCGAAGATCTGCAAGGTCAATAAAACCAATAAGATTTCCAAATACAAATTCTATATCAATCAAATTTAGAAATCATAAGCATCGCCAAGCCATATAGTAGTTTAAACTCAAGACAATTTCACTCTGCAATATTATTTCTTAATTAAAAGTTATGTTGCCAGAACCTTAAAACACAGGCCTATGTTCATTTTCTAGCCACAATCCACAGCAAAGAACCAGCATTGTGGGTTAAAGAAATTAGAAAGAAAGGAAAACAGAGTTGTAGGGAAGAAAGCTATGTTACTTGGTTTTGTTCTCTAGGTTCTATTAATTGATACTAGTGGTTGGCCATTCACAAATTTCAAACTTAAATTTTAACCATTTATGACAATATGCTTACTATTTTCTGGAGGAAACAACATCTGTTTTATAATGTGACTTTCTCTTTCAGAGATTAGAAACTAAAACAATACTGGCTTTTTGCATGTTGAAACATTTGCAAAGCAGGCTCCTAGACTTTTCTCTTTATCTTCTCAATGCTCGCTCCTGTAGAGGACTATTATATTGAAGCAGCCTCTAAGTTTCCATTTCCCCACCCTCACACAGCAATTTAAGTGGGGTTCTCTCCGGGAGACACTGAGCATGGCCTTGGTGCCAGACCATCTTGTATATTCACTATGTGACCTGATGCAAGTTATGAAAATTATTTCTCAAATTTGCTTTTATTATCTATTCAAAAAGCATTATAATAGTACTCTACCTCACATAACTATAGTAAGAATTAAATAAGATAATGTAAGTGACAAATTTAGTACAGTGCCTGGCATAACATAGGTTGCAAGGCAGGTTTTTTATAGGCCACTCCCCAAACAAATGTTAATATCTTGAGGGTTTCCTGATGTCTTTCCTCTCCTCTGCTTCTTCATCTTCAGCATGGGGCTCTGGGAGAAATGCACAGATGTCAAAACCTGGGGGGAAAAAAAAGGGGTAAATTTAGGAATTATGTAGGCACCAATATCTAGCACCATTAAGCGGCATCCACAAGAGCTGTGCCATAGGTCTATATATTATGCGAAGATTTTCTTAATTGAATATTCGTGCAATTCTACATGGCTCCCAGGGTCTGGTATTTTATTACACACTGGTCTAGTAATTTTCACGTTCTTTAATTGCCCTAATAAAATTGGAAGGTATTTAAAATCAGGGTTTTAGCATCTTCTTTTATAATTTGTACCTTCAATATTTAATGTAGTACAAGACATAGCATTCACTTTCTTATTGATTTCTCAGAACTATGAAGGTATATGTGAAATCTTGTGGGGAGAAGGCAGACAATGAAAGACATAACAGAATAAATGAATTCAATGGAAAATTTAAGTATAATTATAAATATAATCTAACATGATAACACTCTTTTTTCATACTTTCAATCTAGTTTGAGATTGTTCTTTAGACAGTTATAATGTCATAATTTTATCTAAATTAAAACTTCAAGAAATGATTGGATGTAGAGTATTTATAAATATAATGAATCAAAAAGATAAATAAGGGCATTTTCAATGTCTTGACTACAGCCAAGACAAATGTAGGAATTCATAGTTGTTTAGGGCAATGTTTATAAAGTCTGTGGCTATTCGATACATTGCACCCTCAGGGAAAACTACTTCGTGGTGATACAAATATGTTGTAATATTTAACAATTCAATGTCCTTTTGCTGGTGACCTGGTGACTTTGAGTTTAATGAATGATACTTATTTCTTATTGTGTGAAGCTCTTGTATTTTGACATGGTCTCTGGCATTAATCACAGAAAAAGGAAAAAGCAGTGTTTACATAATAAAGGTGGAGCCCAAAATTTCAATTTTGTCTTAGTTAAGCAGTTTATTTTATAAAGATTTTTTGTTCACCCTTAGTGACTTTTCCTCTCTTAGCAGAGGACTGGTGTCCCACTGTTTCCACACCTCCTTATGCCAGGAGAACACAGTTCCGCTCCCATGGCAGCAGGTTACTTGTTTGTGGGAAACATCAACATGTGTTAGGTAAACTCTGCACACCAACTCAGCCCTAGAGGTCAAAAGGAAAAAAGCAGTGGAAATGAAGAGGGAATCAAAGTGAATAAAGTCCAACTGATTTAGTACTTTTACTTATCTATTTTGATAACCATGCATACATATTTATTAATGAGGGCAAGAAGATAATTATAGAAAGTTTTTAAAAATAAGAAATATTCCACTTAAAATTTTGTTCACTGTAAAAATAACTTAAGATAGAGTGTTAATGTTTAAATGCACTTTTCCTATTTAAACTCCATTTTATTAAAATGTTGCTTTTACTTTACTTTTACAGTTAATAGGCTGTAGTTATTTTTTAACTATAACATAAAATTTCTACTAAATATTATCATAAAATGTAAATTAGAACAATTATAATGATAGCTGACCTTTACTGAGCACTTTTTAACTATCAACCATTGAACTAATTACTTTATAGTATTTTTTTCATTTATTTATGTACAAAATACACAATGCAAGTGAACATAATAATTAAAAAGTGGTTGGGAAAATGTTGTGCACAGAGTTGGCAGACAAGTCTGGAGAACTAAATATGGGGAATGGTACAACAAGATAGAAAGTGATTTTTTTGGTCATTTCAGAAGAAGAAAGCCAGTGGCATAATCCAATAAAGTTAAATACATGCCCTTCCTTGCCAAGGGGCTGAAGAAGTTTGGCAGTGTGTGTGATTCCACTGAAAAATGACTCCTAGCTTTCAGGAAAGGGTGGGAGATAAGAGAGAGGAGGGTCAGGGATAAGCTACTTTTATCATAGCTCAAGTAATGAAAAAAAAAGGATAAGAGCTATCAGAAAGGAGAAACACTTGCTGAATCAGATGTAGAGCTAATATGGTTTTTCCAGCTGTTTCTGACACTCTGCACACACATAGATTCTGTGTAAAGTTGAGGAGCTGACAAAAATCAAATACCCATCAAGTCCCCCCTGCCAGCCTAGAGAAAGAAAAGTCAATGGTTGTAGCTGAGTTGAGTATACTCTGCAAACTAATGTCCTCAATATCTATATGCACTCTCAACATTTAATTTATAATACCAATACGTAATTTGTATGTTGATAATTACATTTTTTTAAATATTGTATTATCATAAGAGTGCTTGCACCATATTCCAGATATTCCCAGAAGTGTTGACAAAAGAAAGTATACCTCCCAGCAAGGTTCCATAAAACTAATTATCAGTGGAGACTCATGAAAAATTGCCCAGTTTAAGATGCTATATATACAATATAAACAAATTTTTAGAAGATACTTGAATATAATCTACTAGATAATCCAATTGACTGTTTTTTTAGACACTTAAACTCTTGAAGATAAAGACAAAACAAATATTTCTAGTTCCATTATTTGCAGCTTTTAGTTTATATTCTCCTTTAAACTATCAATTTGTTGTCTTCTGAGACATATTAATTGTCCTTATAGTAAGGTAGTCCTGAAATTAAAAAATCTAAATTTGTTATTTTATTAATCTCAGTTGTACTATCTCTAATAAACATAGATTATGAAATATTTTAAGCACTTTATATTGGTTTTCTAATATTATCCAAAATGAAATAGCTAAAATGCATAATAAAATGCGCTGCTTTTATTAAAACAAAAAAAAATCAAATCTTTTGCAATAAAAATAAGGCAAATATAAAAAATATTTTAAGGGGAGATTATTTTATGTCACAATTTAAAAAGTAGTTTAAACTAGAACGCTAATATAGAGATTTGCACTTTTAAAAAGTTAGGATATATTCTTTCTCATTCCTCCCATTAAGTACACCTAAAATCACTTGACATTGTATATAGTACAAACTTATAAAGACTTTGAAAGATGGAGAGAAGAAGGCAGACACTCTAGTGATCTTGAAATTGAGAAATCACGTAGTGGTGGGTTTCATCTATGCTAGATTTGGCGCTGGAGAAGCCAGCAACCCAGAAACACCAAGTGGGGGGAAAAAAGCCCCAAGAAAAGCCAACTCTCTCTAGCCAAGGACTGGGAAAGGGGCAGATTAGTAGGACAAAAATTTTTTAGACAATAACCACTCTAGTCTAGCAAAACATCATAGAAAGAACCATGGCCCCACCCCACTCTGACAAAAGCTGAGTTTGGAACCTTCATGTTCACGCTCACCAGAGTATGATAAGGCACCGCCTTACCCTGCAGTGTGGTGCCAGAAAGGCCAAGTGTAGAGCCCAGAGTTTTTCTCCACAGATCCGTAAACAGGTCCTTTACCACTCCCCTGATTAATGCAGACCATGTAGCAGCCTGGACTCCCACCCCCACTCAGCAAAATGAAGTTACCTGTTGGTTCACAAATTGACCCTTTACCTGGAGGGCAAGGAAAGCCAAATTAAGATACAGATCACTCCAGATTGGTAGGTGGCAATTTTAATAAGCAAGTGGACTCACTTACTAGGTTTGTCTGGGCTCCTGCAAGACGAGTAGTTTTCCATACCCACTTGCCAGAATCTTAAAAGGCCTTAACTGAGTTCAGTCATGTATACCATCCAGACGGACTCAACAACACATTGCTCTCTCAAGGCTCCCACTGTGGGAATGGTGAGCAAAGCATATGTTCCAAGGATGGGGGAGAGGCGAGGAGCTTCTAATTGCCAGGGTCTAGCTTGCAGGTGAATGGGTCATGTCCTCTAGATGACCTCCTTCAACACTTCACCCCTTGTAACCTGCTCTTAAAATCTTAAAAGCCCTCCTCTTTTGCAATGTGCCCTGAGGGTCAGCACTGGTTTTCACTAGCACAGAAGTAGCTCATTTGGTGGCTCTCTGACTGCACTGAAGACAGAAGCTGCAGTAACAGCATAGGCACATGCAAGAGAAAACACAAGTTAAGGTAATGATTTCCAAAATAAGTAACAATTTTTTTTTTTTTCCACCAAGAGTTCCATGATTTGAACTGTTGTTACCTTTGTGGCAGAGTTCTGGTAACATACACCTCTTGTCCTTATCACTGATGAAGAAAAGAATTTGAACTCAGTAAATTATGAGAAATACTCATTTAAAGGCATGCTATGAGGTGGAAGATGGGTCAAGCCTAAACTGGCTAAACACATGGAAATAAGGCTATATTTGTGTGGGGAGAGGGAAGGGGCACGGATTACAGCCAGGGAAGATAGAGAACTGTAATCCTAAGGGACGGGGAGGTCTGCATTATATTAGGGGGATGATGGATGGTTACAGAGGCATTCTTAGATGATTGATAAGTGAGGTCATTTTGATTGACGCTTGGCTGCTATATAACTCTTTGTCTAGTGTACCAGAATTCAGTCTGTTATAATTAGATTCATGAACTTCCAGGCATAAACATGGTATTATAATGAAGGTATAATGAGGCTGAAGTTGTGGGCAGGTTAGGGTAGTACCTTCTCCTCAGGTATCTGTGGCTGGATTAAACCAGCTGTAGATTATAGCCCTCCTGTTCTTTTTCTCTGGGAATGCAGGAGGGATTCTCTAACTACCAATAGGGTGTTCTTGGGTTGTCTCTAGGCTGTACCACTATCCTTTGTTCCCTTGTCACTCATGTCTGACTAGTCACCTAATTGAATCACTGATTTATTCATTCCCATAGACTTTAGGAAGAATCACTCAGGGTGTTCACTTGTGTCCCTGTGATGATACATTAGCAGACTCATCAGATGTGAACACAAAATATTCTTTTTGGATAATGAATGGCACAGGTGCCTCTTTAAGTGGCAGTAATCATGTCCAAGGCCATCTTATTTTGGAGAACAGCTTTTTCCATTAGAGACACTTCAGTGTTCAGTAAAATCAGGCTTTGTTGGCTATAATTTAAGGTTTACTGGGTAAATTGTGTGCTGTAACATCTTCCAGGCCACTGGAGGAAACAAAGACAGTGGACAAATGAACATACCAGTGGGAAACAGAACTGGCCTTGAGAAGAGGAAGGTTGGCAGCTTTAGGAACTTGACCTGGTTGTTCATGCAATACCTGACAATGCTGGAGAGGCAGCATTGTCAGGTGTGAGGAGACAGATTGAGGATAGGGAGTCTCAGACCAAGACCCCCACCTTCTCCCTGCTTTTGATAGTGTGTTCCATTCCAAGTAGTGCATTTCAACAGGTTCGGTTTGCAGCAGTACAACAGGATCACAGTGGAGACTGAGTAGTTCCCACTCACCCAGGGATGCCAAGTAACTCACCCATTCCAGTGGGACGTCCCATTGCAAATTTCAGTAGATAATGGCTCACCCAGGGGTAACAGGCCTTGGTGTTCTCAGAAACAGAGCATGCTGATCCACAGTGAGAGTAGGGGCAATGGCTGTTTCCTACAACTACTATACCTTTACAGTATTGGGTGTCTCAGCAGGAGTCCCCAATCTAGCATATAGAACGATAGGACTTAATAGTTGATTATTCAAAAGTATTAGAGCTTGGAACAGTATTTTAGACCACCCAGTCAAGGTAATTTTAGCTGTTAATAATTTAATCTGCTACTTTACTATCCCATTCTTCCTTTCTACCAATCCTGCTGCTTGCAGGTCATAAAAAAATTACCACCTCTATTTAATGTCATGTTCTTTTGTCTAGTCTTGCATATTACTACCACCCTTAAAATGTGACCCCTGATCACTGTTATTTGAACAGGGTATCTGTACATGGTACTCAGCTTCTCTAATCCACTAATGGTAGCAAGCTGGTTTGCATGGGGACATGAAAAAGCTTGGGTTAGGCCAGATGCGGTATCCATGGAAATCAAGGCATCTTTAGAACTCTTATTTATAGGGAAAGGCCCATACATCAATTTGCAAATCCCTTACCAGTTGGATATTCAGGTGGATGGCCCCAGGTTCCATTTGCTGTTGTTGCCTTGAGCATTGTTTAGAACACACAGGACATGTGGTCACCATGGTAACCAAATCACTGTATTTCAAGGACAATCCAATATCCATGACAATATGCCATCCCACTTTGGTGCTACAGTGGCCACTCTTCCCATGTACCCAATCTGCCTTGTCTACCAAAGGTTTAGTTGCTAGGGCTCCTTCCTGAGCTAGGGTGTCAGCTTCCTGATTGCTGGGTGATGTCAGCACCTATGAACCGGGATGTGGAAAACAGTGAGGATTGCCTTGGGTTCTTTCAGGCAAAGCCCATATATCTTTTCACACATCCTGACCCTACAAGAGCTTACTTATGATCATCTACCTCTCAGTTTCCCATTGCCCAAGACACAGGGTTAATCCCTTTAGAACAGCCCAGCAGTCAGTGCTAAAGGTTAAGAGCCGGGGACCAGGAGCAGCCAAACTTCTCAGACAGAGTTCAGGCCACTGGCTGCTACACTTCATTCTTGTTTCCATCCAGATGATGTCAGTGTCGAGCTGAATTGTGAACGTAGCCTATGTAGGCAGGTTGTCCCATTAGACCCATCTGTATGCCAGATATCAGTGAGCATTTCTCCTGTTCCTTCTCTACAGGGCACTGGTGCCACCAGAGGAATAGAGGTGTGGGCACTTGGAGGATCTACATAATCTACAGAGTCTAGTAGGACCCACATTTCTAGAGATAGTGGTCCAGAGGACAGGGTGCTCCTCTGCTGCAAAGAGTCATGGCACTTAGTCAAAGTGGGAGTTTGAGCTATGTCAGAGGTAGGTCAATGAAATATATTATCAGTGCACCCCTTGAGAAGAAAAGAAATTCTTAGTATGATTTGCTGTCCTTCGTGAGAGTCACTCCCTGGAAGAGTGCTGTGTACACTGCTAGGAGCTGTTGCTGTGTGGAATTATATTGAATTTCTGCCTCCTTTCAGAGCTGGGACCAAAATCCTAGGGCACTTTCTTCTTCTTTTGTCTCTACCATGGTGCCCGATCCATGCTTTTGTGAGTCACAGATACATGCAACTCTAATGGCAGCCCTACTTGGGAGATGCCCAGAACTTTAATCCATTTCATTGATATTTTTGCCTCTCAAAGGTGGCTTGCTGCTCTGAGCTCCAGTCCCTCCACACATGCCCCTCCTTTACCAGGCAGTATAAGAAAAAGAGGCAAATGCCAGGTGAGGAATAAACTCCTAAATCCTTGCAAAGACTTACACCTCTTATTTTTTAGGGGTTGAATAAGCTTCACCTTTTCAATCACAACTTCTGAGACAACTCACATTTTACCCAAACAAACAACTCCCAAAAATCTTACAGCAGTGACTGGGCCTTGAGTTTTCTGTGAGTTCAGTCCACCTTCCCCCTCATAGATGTTCCAGCAAAGTCTGCAGAGTGTCCTGCCTCAGAGGCAAGTTTTCACATGTTAACATTATATCATCAATGCAGTGGGCCCATTTTACTGATGTGGGAGGAATGGGGACAAACCTTGGGCTGCCATCTCATGAAAAATGGTAGGCTGTGAAAAACTTTCGGGGAGAACTTTAAATGTCTATCGTTGCCCCTCCTACATAAATTGATCCTGTGGCTCAATGGCCAGGGATATACTGAAAAAAATCATTTGCTAAATCCAGCACATCATGGTAGACTTCTAGGGCCATGGCAAAGTATCTGAGATAGTGGCAATGTTGGGCACAGCCGCGTGGATGGTTCCAATATTCTAATATTCCAATGTATGTGTATACCATTTTAAACACGACCTTGTTTAATTCTTGGAAGTTCACAGTCATCCTTCATGAGCTATCTGGCTTTTTTTTTTACCAGTCTTATCAAGCTGTTGAAAGCACTATGGGCAGGGGGTACAATACCCACTTGGTACAGTTTTTAGATAGTTTCCTCTATTCCCTTATGCTCCCCAGGCAATTCATATTGTTTGATAGTTACCACTCTTCATGAGGATGATAGGCTTACCAGTTCCCAGGTGGTGTTGGCATTCCCCGCCCTGCCCATCTCCAGCGTTGGTTTGATTACTCTAACCAAGAGGCAGAATTTACTGGTAGAGGTTTGCAGAGTTTGACCTTGTAGGTTATCAGTGCCCAATATTTTCTCTGATATTGGAGAGATAAAAACCTCACTTTCTTAGGAAAAGGGAAATGCCTCTCAACGGTGGCTTTGAGAGGTCAAAGGAATATTCTTGACCATAATCATCTATCTGCTCCCTATATCCATAGATGGCACTGAAGGGGCCAGGAAACCTCTGAAGATTACCAGGTGTTAGAGTACGTTAACATTCGGTATCCACTAGAGCCATCACCTTTTGTTTATTTATGGAAGATCAATGAATAGTGAGCTCAAGATGGCAAATCCAGTAGACCCCAGTAGCCCTCACCAGAAGGTGACTTTGGCCTGCATTATATACCAGTGCACAGGAGGCACCCACTCCGATTAAGACTGTATCCCTGAGGTTTCTACTAGGATACAGGGCATCAGTGATAGTAGAGGCAGATAGAGTCACTCTGGAAAATAGTTTAGTAGTTTCTTATAGAAATAAACATATATTTACCATACCAGTAGTAATATTACAATGCGTTTTCCTCAGGAAAAAAAATGAATATTATTTCCACACAAACATCTGTACACAAGTATATATTAGAGCTTTATTTACAATAATCCCAACTGGAAATAACCAAAATATCCTTCAACAGGCAAATGGTTAAACAATTGTGTTATATTTATGCCATGGAATACTACTTCGCAGTAAAAAGGAATAAACTATTGATACATGCAGCAACAGATGACACTCCAGAAAATTATGCTGAGTTTAAAAAGCCGGAATGTTGTATGAGTCCATTTACATAAACTTTTTAAATGACAAAATTATAATAATGGATAACTGCATAATTGATTGTGATCAGAGATAGTTGTGGGAGAGGAAAGTAGGAGTAGATCTATAAAGGGGAATCTTTGTGGTGGTGGAATTGATTGTGATGGTGGTTACACAAACCTATATGTGTAATAAAATGATGTAGAAGTATACACATTTTGTACCAATATCAACATATTGGTATTGCTGTTGTATTATAGTTACATAAAATATAATTATTTAGAGAAATTGGGTGATGGGTAGGTACATGAAGCTTAACTATTATTTTTGTAACTGCCTGTGAATCTCTAAAAATTATGATGTGAAATAAAAATGTTAAAAAGCTAATCTAAGAGATTTTAAAATCTTTATAAATAATATCATTATGAACATTTTGACTTAAACCTAGAGCTAGCTGTTAGAAATAGAAAGAACTTTATAACTGTGAGTGTAAGCATAACTTTCCATAAATTAGTTCTAAGGCCAAAATCAACAGATCAAGGCAATTTCTTTTATTTTAACTGGAGTTAACATTTGTTAAATTAAAATATTAATTATAGCAGTCACTGACAAATTAAATTTAAATTGTCATTGTCACATATTACCTTCTTTCAATGGATGAATAATATTCCAATGTATGTGTATACCATATATTTTTTTCCACCTGTCGATGAACATTTAGGTTGTCCATACAATATGATGAACCTTGAGGACATTATGCTAAGTGAAATAAGTCAGTCACAGAAAGACAAATACTGCATGATTCCACATGTATGAGATATCTAAAGTAGTCACTCACAAATACAGAAAATGGAATTGTGGTTGTTACTTGGCAAAGAGAGGAAGAAATGGAGAGTTGCTATTCAATGTGTATAGCAAGATAAAAACAAACAAACTAGAGATGTGCTGTAAAACATTGTGGTTATAGTTAATAATACTATACTTTACACTTAAAAATTTGTGAAGAAAGTAGATCTCATGTCATATGTATTTTTAATACAATAGAAAATTAAATTGCACAGAAAATAATCTTTCCACATCAGTGCTACTCAAACTGTGGTTAACAAACGGATACTAACAATAAATTCTTTGTTACAGCTTTGAAACAAAATAAAGAGCTTGAATACAATCCACCATAGCACTAAGCATTGCATTTCAGACATCTGACAGTTCCTTAACAAGATCTTGTTGAAGAAAGCAATGACTCGAATTACATTTTGGATCAAGTTTCTTACCTCTTTGCATGAAGATAACAGTTTGAGAACTGACTACTTTGAGTAGTGCTGTTACTCTGCCATGTGAGACATTTCAAGAATAAATGATCAATTTCAGAAATTACAACTAGAAGGGCAGGATGACTCCCTTCTCCCAAGCTCCCTCCCACCCTGCTCGCATAGGACCTAGGGAAGCCCTGCCTTTTATAGGAACTTTGCAGAGGTAGGCAGCAATGGTATTTCCAGAATAGCTCAAAGAAAAAATTCAAAATCAGGAAAAGGTACTTTTGTTTTGTTTTGTTTTGTTTTGTTTGATATCCAGAAACAAGATTATCAACCTTGGTTGCCAACATCTAAGAAACAGCCTATTACCACCTATTTTTTACATTCTGCTCAGTGAAAACTATGTCCAAGCTTAGCCTTAACAATGACCAAGTTAATGCACTAACTAATAATCTCGTATGATTCAGAAATAAGTATAGTTTTTTGAAAAAATGTTTTGGTTGACAGATAATATAACTGGACATTTTTAAGTTATAGAAATGGAGTCACTAGCAGTATTTAAGTTTTTCTAAATTTGTGTAATAATTGCTGTGATATCTTTAAATACTGTAAATTAAAATCATAATAGTATAAGCTATGTTATTTTTACAACTCAGGTGTTCTGTTTATATTACCTGAGGCACCCCTAGGAGTGCCCTGCACATAGTATATTTTCTATGTATGTCTGCTGAATTGAGATAGCTTGGTGTTATAGGAACAGCATGGATCTAGGAACCTAAAAATTGTGTTCCAGGCCTAAATGTTATAAAACTAGTTGTGTGACTTGAGTAAATCATTAGTTGATTTTATAGTATGAGATACCCTAATATAAAATTTAGGAATGGAAAAAGGGACACATAAAATTATCTCTAAAAGGATTTTACTCATATTATTCTGCAACTTAATAAATACCATTAACACATTTCCTGATGTTTATAGTAATTTTTAAATTGATTTCTAATCTTTAAATTTTACATTATTGAAAAACAAAATTCAACTGAGTAAACTTTAAAGATATTATTGGCTTTATTCAACAATAATGAATTGAGCAGCATCCCATCTAGCAGATAGAAGGCAGCTTTCAGGAGATGTACAAAATGAAAGACTCTTACTGAGAGAAGGAAGCAGGAACAAGAAATACTAGCAAAAAAGCAGATTTGTTATTGAAGGTCACTTTTCTTTAGGATATGGCAGGGGTTTATCAAGCAGAATACCTTACTAGTGTCAATCAGGCAATTTCTGATTGACTAGTTTAAGATTCTATTTCCAGAAGACCCAATAGTATAATTAAATTAGAACTTGTGTTGGTGACATGAGCAACTACATTTTGGGCCTCTTATCTTGTTTTTAACAACATCTACAAATTGCTCCATGTAAATCTTCCTAGAAGATTTTTTTGATCATATGAATTACTATTAGTAAAGTAACAAAAAACAAACAAACAAACAAAAAAACAAAATTCAGACTTTCAGTCTGGCTTTACAAAATCCCCATGAAACATCACCTGTCATTATTCCCTATGACATCAACATTTTAGCCTGACAGCTCCCTGCCATTCACCAGGCATGCTAAGTTCTGCTTCTGTGGTTTGTACTTATAACTTTTCTTTTGCCTAGAATGCCCCTCCTTTTCTCTCTCTCTATTTTTAAAAAAGTTTTTCTGCCAAAAACAGCTCACATTTATTGCATGTTCATTTATACCAGAAAACACACTAACATTTTAATGCATATACCGATTTTTCATTCTAACAACAACCCTCTGAAAGTAGGCCCATTTCACTAAAAAAAAACCCTGATACACAAAGAGGTTAAATACATTTTCCAAGGTCAAGCAGACAATGTAGCAAATATGAAAATGAGAGAAAAATACATATTATATGTGGAATGAGTATATAAACTCCATGAGAGGCCAAAGGAAAGTCATCAGAGTGGTTACTAAGATTAGAGTAATAATATCTACACCAATATCATTTAAATTTTACAAAGAACTTTCATATTCCCGGTCCTGTTTCATTTTATTTTATTATCCTCAATTCAGTATTAGTAGAACATTAAATTTTGCAAAAAATAAAAAAAACTGTAATGAAATTAAGAGAACACCATTTGAAAACTTAATCATTACTTTCCAACTTGAACATAAAGCTTGCAATAATATAATTATTTCATTTACATTTTGGTTAGAGCAAAAATAATAAAGCACATTTTTAAAAGACTGTAAATACTTTTAATAGAAGTGTTATGGTAAAGATTATAGAATAGGTGAATGCTATGATGGCCTCTTCTCACAACCATATCAAAATTACAACTAAACTACAAAAACAATCATCATTGAGAATTGCTTGAATTTAGCTGAATGAAAATTCTGTAACTAAGGACATACAGAAGATGCCCCCTTGAGACTGGTAGAAGGGGCAGAGATATAGACCAATCTGGTCTCACAAGCATGTATGGGTAGTTAAAAATAGGGAAGGCTATTTTGGCTGCAGAGGTGCCCCCAAGGAGCTAAGGGTCCTAGGCCCACATCAGGCTCCTCATGCCAGGATTCCAGTGTTAGAAAAAGAAGTCCCCACAACTTCTGACTATAAAAACCAGTGGAGTTTGAATCTGAGTGAGATAGAGGGCTGCTGGGTTCCCAAGCATTTCTCTTAAAGCCTCTGCACATGTACTTATTCTTTGACAGACTCACTCACTCTGATCTCCAGTACTAGGGCAAGGGCTGAAGGGGCAGCTTTCTCCAGGACCAAGGTGCTGGTAGAGTCCATTATTCCTTTGTTGGGCCCTCCCTACTTACAGTGTGCAAATACAGGCAGGTGCCAAATGCAGTCTTCATCACAATTCACTCTGCCCTGCTGATTCCCTGAGACCCTGCCCCATCCAAATTGCAGGCCCACCCAAGCCATTTCCAGTGGCTTTTCCATACAAATAGCCTGTCTTGGCTCATGCTATGAACTTTCCTAAAATCTTTCAAAGTTTCATAAATCTCAAATAGGTAGCATCTGGCCTCGGCACAGTATATCTTGCTGAGCTGCTCTAATTCTGGCACCGGCCAGAGTCAGACTAGTTTCAAGGCTTGGCCTCTTCCAGGCACCTCCAAGCCCAGAGCAGGTGTCAGCCATCTATAGATTGTTCTGTGACTCATGCCAGGAGGCCCCAGAAAGAGCACAGGTGGCGGTTTATCATGCCTTGTGGCAGGGCATCTTTCAGGAGGCCCCAGGCCTGGCACACCCATTGCCTGGCTTTGGACCATGCCAGAGCAACACCTGACTACCTATGCAGACAACACTTCCAAAAAGCAGGCTGGGCAGGCACCAGAGCCCTGGTAAAATAAATCTTGCTCTGTAGAGTCAGCCCCTGTACAATAGCTCCTCCACCATAGTCATGACCAGTCACAACCAAACATCCTGAACTTCAGCTCCTCCTACTGGTGTTCATAATAGAATGAAGACTATAAGAACTGAAATGAAGAATGCATTAGAGAGAATCAATAGTAGATAAAGCAGAGGATCAAATCAGGAATTTGGAAAACAAGGTAACAGAAAACACTCAATCTGAACAGCAGAAAGAAAAAAGAACCTCCCCAAATGAGGCTAGTTTAAGGGGTCTCTGGGGCACCATCAAGCATACCAACATTTGCATCATGGAAATACAGAAGGAGAAGAGAAAGTAGGGAAATGAGAATCTATTTGAAGAAATAATGACTGAAAACTTCCTTAATCTGGCAAAGAAAATAGACATACAAGGCCAAAAAGTAGAGTCTCAAAAAAGATGAACTAAAAGAGGCTCACACTAAGATACATCATAATTAAAATGCCAAAGTTTAAACACAAATAGAGAATCTTGAAAACAGCAAGAGACAAAGAGTTAGCTACCTACAAGGAAGTTTCCATAAGACTGTCAGCTGATTACTCAACAGGAACTTGGCAGGCCAGAAGGGTTTGGCACAGAATATTCAAAGTGATGAAAAGCAAGAACCTTAAACCAAGCAAGATTAATCTACCCTGCAGAGCTATCATTTAGAACAGAAGGACAGATAAAGAGTTTCCCAGATGAGAAAAAACTAAAGGAGTTCATTACCATCAAACCAGTATTATAAAATATGTTAGAGGGATTTCTTTAAGAAAAAAATAAAAGAAAAAATATAAATAATGAAATGGTAATAACTACATAACTATCAACAATTACTTTCAAGGTAAATGAACTGAGTATTTCAATCAGAAAATATAAGGTGTCTGAGTTGATAAGAAAATATAAAGTGGCTGAGTGGATATGTTGCCTACACGAGACTCACTTCAGATAGAAAGTTACACATAGACTGAACATAAAAAGATGGAAGATAGTTCATGAAAATGGAAACAGAAGGGAAAAAACTGGGGTAGCAATACTTATACCAGATAAAATAGACTTTAAAACAATGACTATAATGAGACAAAGACTCAATAAAGCCATTTCTGGATATTTATCTGAAGAAACCCAAAATACCACTTTAAAGGGACATGTGCATCCATATGTTTATTGCAGCCTTTTTACAATAGCCAAGATATGGAGGCAACTGAGTGTTCATCAGTGGTTGAATGGATCAAGAAAAGGTGGTCCATATGTGCAACTGAATATTACTCAGTCATAAAAAAAGAATGAAATCTTGCCATCTGAAACTATATATGAATGGACCTAGAGGATATTGCACTGAGTGAAGTCAGACAGAGAAAGACAAATGCCATTTGATTTCATTTATATGTGGAATGTAAAGAAGAAAACCAATGAACAAATGAAACAGAAATAGACTCACTAATTCTGAGAACAAACTGATGTTTGCCAGATGGGAGGCAGGATGGGCGAAAAGGGGAAAGGAGTAAGAAGTACAAATTGGTAGTTACAAAATCATAATGGGGATATAAAATATAACATAGGGAATATATTCAAAATTATTGTAATAACTATGTGTGAGGTCAGATCAGTACTAGTTTTATTATAGTGATTACTTCATAAATTATATAAATGTCTAATCACTACGTTGTACACCTGAAACTAAAAAACTATTGTATGTCAACTATAATTGAAAAATTAAAAATTATTAAAATTTTTTAAATTAAAAAAGTATTTTTATAGATCATTAATTTTTTTAAAGAAAGCATAGAAATTTTGATGTTTAAACATTATAAACATAAATTCATAAGTTTAGGTGAATGTAATGTTCCCCACCCTAACACAAGGCCTGTCTACTTAAAAGGTAATTTTGGTATTATTAAAGATTATTCATATAATATATATACACATATATATATATTTTTTTAGTGTGAATCTTTAATAAGTTGACTAGCGTAGGCTTTTGAAAGATTTAAAAGGCCTTTGTTGAACAAATACTTAATGTTCACCATTGGGAAAAAGTTAAGACTGCTGTGTCAATTAGCTTAATTGATGAGAACTTCAGTCGGTCCTGGGGTGTGTTAATTTCCTGAGGTGAACCTATTGAGAGAACTGCTTAGAGACACTTTCACAGTTGGTAAAGCTTTCAAATGCACTTGACTTACCATACTTCCACACATATTAAATGCCCAAATCCTCTTTGCTTCAGTGCCTTTGATGTCAAGGCAATCTTTGAACCCTATCCTGCAGTTATCTTCATCTGCATCCCACTTAGAAAAGAACAAGATCTGTCCTTCTTGTTCCAACGGGTAAATTTAAGAACCGTCCCTTAAAAATTACTATTTAGTGTAAGAAAGAACATTCTCAAGGAAGTCTGGGTGATAGCATGTGTAGTTTTGGAGTGGGTTATGAATATGCCCATGTGTATTTGTGTGTGGGTATATCCGCACAGCTGAGTAGATTCTATACATATATAACATGCCATTCAAGTAGACCTAGAAATTACTTATTCCATTTTGCAAATGCAATAAACCAGGCTCAGAGAGGTTAAACATATTATTCAAGGTTACATAGCAGAGCTAGGATTTAAATTCAATTTAAAAATTGTGCTCATTTCTCTATATTACACTATCTCATTAAAGATAAACCAAGCAGCAGCTTGGAGGACATGTGCTAAAAGGGATTCAAGTGTTTTTTGGAGGGTAGGAGAGTCATTGGACTAAGATATTAAACACATGTTATAGTGACTTAGCAACGCAGTATCTTTCTGAAGTGACTGAAAATTAATGAAGTTCCTAAAATTCTTAGAACTTTTTTCTCTCTCCCTGCCCCCTCTCTCTCCTCCCTTCCTGTCCACCCCCATGATGGCCAATGCATACACAGTGATGGAGATGGTAACAAACAAATTTAGACCTTGGAGCCCAAATTCTTTTTGGTATTGCAGCTGTTTGGCAAGTTTCTTCTCAGCTACCATTGTCTTCCCTTTGCAAGGCTGATGATAGGTCTAACATTAGTCTCCTTGTTCATCAGCATTTACTTCTATATGACTTTTATATTAATTTTACTTCAACAACCCAACTTCTAATTATACTCTGAACTTTTTCATCTGTCACTCTCTTAAATCTCTGTCTTTGGTACAACCCCTTTCCTTTTGAATACATCTATTTTCATAATGGACACCATTACCTAGATATACGGTTCTTCCAACCTAAAATGCACATAATACATACTGCAATCTTTATCTTTGCATCTGTCTCCTCCATCATTCTCCAAAATTGTAGCCCCCAAAGAGTCTTTGAATTTATCTTTGTCTCCTACTGTTTAGTAAACTACTGATTCAATTGGCAGCAATTAGGTTAATTTAAGTGAGACATTGCCTCCTAAACCTCTCTTGCCTCATCGGCCTTTCTCTTTTTCTTCTGAGACCAGACCCTCTTCTTCTCTGGCCTTGCCTAAAGTAGCCACTTTCTTCAAGAGTTACTAATGCAGTATAGATCTGATAACATTGCTCCAAGCAAAATAAATAAACAAATAGAAAGGTAATATTATATTTGTTAATTTTACTTTTTTAAGATGTGGAAATTTAAGCTGAAAACATACAAATGTCTTGCCTGTGATCATATAGCTTATTAATTACAGAACTGAATGTTGATCTTTTCTTACTATAACTTCTGTCTATTATCCCAGTCTAGGTTCAAAAAGACTACTCTTTATATGTATGCTGAAATTCAAATTCCTTTAAAACGTAGTTCCAACTTTAAAATTTCAACTTCTTTTATTCTGATATAATATGTGGTTGCTTTCAAAGTGACCTGTCATTTCCCTCAATGAGCAGATCTTTATAAATTTATACATACTGCATAAACTGTCCTGAGAGAGGTCAAGAGTGCCCAGTCAGTCATAATGAGATTTTTCCTCTGTAGAACCTGAAGTCTCAATGAGCAGGATTCAAGGGGGAGCCTCAGAACTCTGCAGCTCCTGAATCCTCACAACTTTGTCACCAGTATTTTTTTTTCTTGAGAACATCAGGAATGATTACATTATATTCTTTATTCTGTTTCATGTTATTACTATAGAAACCCTAGTCTCCTACATCATCTTTCATGTCTTAGAACTTTGATTCTCTTACATACTGTATATCACTTTCTCTGACCTCAACTTCCATTTCTCCCCTGAAGAAGGAGGACACTTCCCCCTCCATTCTCTCTAAATCTCTTGTTACTGATCTATCACCACCTTTTCTTACTACAGACAACTACTAGTCCCTAGGGTCATTATTCCTCCTTCTTTGGGTCTCAAGCCTGCTTGTCTACCCTGCAGACTTTGGGCTTGTCAAACTTCTCAATGATGTGAACCAATTCATCTATCATCTCCCTTTCTCTCTCTCTCTTTCTTTCTCCCTCCCTCCCTACCTTCCTCTCTTCCTATCTCCCTTTCTCCTATTGGTTCTGTCTCTTTGGAAACTCTAATATAGCTTCCAAGACTCCAAAGTCATCTATTTAGTTTTACTCTTATCTCTCAAGCTACTTCAACTGAATCTCTTTGCTATTTCTTTCTCACTTTCTCTAATGTTTAAAATTTGGAGTATGGGGAGGTTTGTCCTTGGCATTATTCTCTTTGCTATTTACATTCACTCTTTTGGTAATCTAATCTAATTACATAAATTAAATATATAGCATTAAATACTATCTAAATACTGGCCTCTGAATTTTTTTCTCCAGCACAAAAGTCTCCTCTAAACTTCAGACTCATATATTCAAAAGTTTATATTGTATAAATACTTGAATGTCAAATAGGTACCTTAAATGTAACAGGTCTAAGAATGAGCTCTTGATATGTGACCTCCCCTGAAAAACCACTCTATTTCTCTTTTTGATGTCCCCTTGGTCATTTTTTAATTTGCTGATACCAAAACTTTAGAGTTATCATGACTCCTTTCTTTCTCAAATACTTTATATTATAAATAGAGCCACATTCCAACCATTTCGTAATACTTTCACTTCAACCTTCTTCATGCATAGCACATACCATGGCACTTGTTTCTGGTCAGGAAGGACCACAAAGTTGTAAAAACTATCCAAAAATGTAAATGTGTGGTTTTTTGTGTACCTGATATCATTCAAGGTGAGTGGTATTAATAGGATTTATATGAATTTGTTGGCAAATTTGAGAGATGAGGAAACTATTATAAGTTCCTTGTAGTGAAGTGGCCATGTATTTTTCATCCAAACTGGAAGCTTTGAAAGTAAAGGGAGGCACAATTTACAATTAAGCTGGGACAACAAGTATACACTGGGATTTTTCCTGGCAACACTGGACTAAGGTATAGTGATCCTACTGAAGGGAAGCAGAATGTGCTTCTCAGAATATGGTGGTTTTTGGGTGGTTTTTTTTTTTTGGTATAAGGATTATTTTGAGTTGATTTTTTTTTTGAGAAACTGCAGACATAGGAGACATTCTGAAAACACTGTAGAAGTTACCTTTTTGTAAAAGAATTTTTTATAAAATAAACAAAAGTTAACATTTATTAAAACAGCAACAGCAATAAATAAATTTGTAAAAATGTCACTGTATCTGTACTAGGAAAGAGAGTTGATCAAATCATCAAAGACTCTTAGCAATGAAGAAGGCACAAATTAAATCTGAATAACAAACTTTACCTTTGTTGGCCATGCTTTTCCTGGTAACCGTCCATAACTGCCTAAACAGGGAACACCTGATTTGATCCTGAAGTAGACTTTGTCATATCTGGAAAATAAAGATCCTTCTGTTCTTAACTTTCTCTTCAACCTAACACCTATCTTATATAGAAACAAGAGGAAGTTACAGCCACAAAACAAGAATAAAATTCAGTGATTAAAAAAAGAAAACATGAAATAAGTTTTTTAAATTAAAAACATGACTTGAATTTTAAAAAATATATAAAATAAAATAGGAGCTCAAAAATAAAGTCCAACAAATATTCCTGAAGCTAAACAAGATGGAACATATAAAGATGATAAAGACAATATAAAGGACAAATTCAATTAATCGATGAAGATCCAAAAGAGAAAACAGAAAATTCTATTAAATATTCAGAGTACCAATGGAATGTGAGGGCAATGTTAAAGACATTCTCAGACATGAAAACAGCTCATTTTTTAATACCCTATCTTAAAATATTACTTGAATATCAACTATTTTAAAAATAAATTATACCTCTAGTAAATTGTCAGGCTCATCATCATAGACCCTAGAACAATAAGAAGGGTCCAAGAGTGGATGCGATTTTCTCATGTCTGACCAAATTTGGATAAGTGATAGCAATAACAGTTGTATGATTTCATAGAGAAATTTCAGAGCTGTAAAAATCCAGTGCCTCCATCTTGGTATAGTTATTAAAGAAACGTTCTTATAGATATTCAAGAAACAACAGATATCTTTCTGTTTATCACTTCATCTTATGATGAAGCCTGTGTAAAGGCACATGTGTCTTCTCTTAGCAAAGAACACCAAAGATAAACAGAAGCTTTTAGCAAAAAATATTTTTTAAAAATTGCATAAAAATCACTTTTCAAATATAAAAACATATCACATGATTTTGACAAATTGGTAAAATGAAAGAGAAAATTCTGATTGCTTTGAAGGCTGTGAAGCATCATCATTATATAGAACAGTAGTTCTAACAATGGTCCATAAAGAGGAATATATGTCAGCAAAATCTTTTGCTCTACTTTATGATATATTTGCATGGTCCTAATTGTTGTGGGCATTCTCCATGGGTCTTATATGTATGCCTATCTTCAAAGGCATTAAACTAATTTAATGTAAAATGTTTTTTCAAGTATATTTGTACAGCAAGTGGTATTAGATGAAAAAAATATCTCTCTCTGGAGATTTCCTTAAATTCCAGGACGATAAAAATAAGATTTTCCTCTGTGGGGCAAGATGGACAAGTAAGAATTAGGACTCAGGGAACCAGTGTAATGATGTTATTCTGGTCATTGCAATTGCTATAATCAATAATATTTTATCTTCTCATCCAGGAGCCTCATATCTTCTGCCAGCAGAGTAAAATCTTAGATCCTTTGCAGTTTCTGTTAATGACAATTTAAATGCTTTTTATTAGATTTTAACTTTTGTAAAATTAATATTGAAAAAAGGTGGCATCAAATATATAAAATAATTAGGAATATATTTGCAAAATATGTATTAGATTTGTGTACTGAAAACTATAAAACATTGCTGAGTAAAATTAAAGAGATCTAAACAAATAGAGATGCATTCATGAATTAGAAGACTCAATAGTTTTCAGGTGCTAATTCCTCCAAAAGTAACCCACATATTTAATTAATTTTCAATAAAAATCCAGCAGTCCCTTTGTGGAAATTAATGAACTGACTATAAAATTCATATTGAATTGCAAATAACCAAAACAACTGTGAAAAGAACACACTTGGAGGACTTATCCCTCCTAATTTTAAGACTTATTTTAAAGCCACAAAAATCAAGATGGTGTATTATGGATATATATATATATATATATATATATATATATATATATATATATAAACATATATCAATGAAAATAAATAGAAAATTCAGAAATAGAACCATATTAGATAGTGAATTAATTTTCAGTAAAGGTATCAGAGTAATTGAATGGTGAGAGAATTTTATTTTCAAAAAGGATACTGGAGAAACTAGAAATCAAATATGGAAAAAATAAAAATTGATCTTGATACGGTATATAAACGTTACCTTAAAATGGCACATAAACCTAAACTTAAAAAACTTAACTTACAAAAATTCTAAAAGGAAACATAATGAAAAGTCTTCATAAGCTTGCAATAAACACATAATTTTTTTAATAAAACACAAATAGGCATTTTTAAAAGAAAAGTTTGATAATTTGGAGTTCATTGAAATAAAAAAGACTTCCATTCTTCCAAATATACCATTAAGAAAATGAAAAGTCAAGTCAGACTGGGAGAAAATATTCTCTCTTAATTCATCATTTAAAGGTCATATATTCAAGAAGTAAAAACAAAACAAAACAAAAACCCTTATGATTAGATAAGAAAAAAATAAATTTTAAATAGGTAAAAAAGATCTACAAATTTCCCCAAGGCACATTAAAAGATGTTCAAATATATTAGTTTTTGAAGAAATACAAAGTAAAACAATGATGAGATACACCTACATGTTAATTAGAAAATTACTAAAATCAAAGTCTGACAATACCAAATGTTTGCAATGATTTGAAATAGCAAGAACTCTCATATGCTACTGGTTTGGAAAATAGTTTGCCTGTTTCTTATAAAGTTAAATGTATACTTATCATACTACCTATGATAGGTTGAATGGTGTTCCCCAAAATTCATATGTTAAAGTCTTAACCTTTAATATGTCACTAAGTGACCTTATTTGGAAATATGGTCATTGCAGGTATAATTGGTTGAGTGAGGATGAGATCATGCTGGAGTAGGTTGAGACCTAATCCAATATGGCTGGTGTCCTTCTAAAAGGGGATCTTTGGACATAAAGACACATACAGAGGGAAACTGCCATGTGATGAAGCAGGTAGATATTAGGGTGATGTTTCTATAAACCAAAGATTGCCAGCAATCCATCAAAAGCTAGGAGAGAAACATACAACAGGTTCTCACTAATAGCCCTCAGAGGAAACTAACCTTGCTGATGCTTTGATCTCAGACTTCTAGACTCCAGAACTGTGAGACAATACATGTTGTGGTACTTTGTTACAGCAGTCCTAACAGACTATTAAACTACCCGTCCATTCTACTCATAGGTATTTATTTAAGATAAATAAAAATATATGTCCAACAAAGAATTCTATAAGGATGTTCAACTCACATTTGTTTATTATAACTCCAGACTAGAAATAACTTATATACCCATGAGTAGGTTAATGAATGAATACATAAATTTTGGTGTGTTATGTAATGCAGTGCTATGCACTGATTAAAAGAACAAACTACTGATACATACCACATGGACTATATTTTAAAAATATGCCATGCCAGGTTAAAAAAATTCAGAAATAAAAAGTAGACCATGTTTATTTATATAAAATTCTAGAAAATGCAATACTAATTTATATAGTCAGAAATATGATCAGTATTTGAGAGAACAGAGGTTGGTGAAATTGCCTGGGAAAGTGTACCAGAGGACCTTTTTGTGGTAATGAAACTAAATTTTGATTATGGTGGTGCTTATATTTGTCAAAACTCATTTAATTCAACACTTAAATTGGAAACTTTATTGATGGAAATTATACCTCAATAAATCTGATTTTTAAAAAATACAGTGTTAGTAAAAAAACATTAAAAATACTTAACATGAAGAAAATACATATAGAAACAATAGCAATTGCTTATTTTGTTTTAATTCTTAATGTTATGTTGTTCGCTTTCTTGGACAGCATATAAAACTTCTAGCTACATAAAGTCATTTTTTAATGGGCATACTTAAGATTTCTGGCAGCATCTCACAGTTGTCACAGAGAAAATACTTTGGATATTTTGGCACTAAGCTACAAAACTGGGAACATGTTGAAAATAAACTTATAATTTTTTAAAATGTGTTGTTTGCTCAGAATTTAGATTATTAATTAGAAGTAGTTTTCACTTAGAATTTGTTTACATTGTACAGTGTTTGCTAATTTTATGCAATATTTTGCTTATCTAAATTTATATTTGAAATGATAAATTTAGGTGTGGCCTCTTATTTTCAAATTTTATTCATTCTCTTTAAGATAGGTGATTGTGGCAAATTATCTCAGAACAATCTTCTAACCAACAGAGGCAACTAACAAGAATTGAAAACCATCAAAATCTTAATTGAGCTTATATTGAGGTACTCTCTTTTAGATCTTTAAATTAGTACTTTCAAACTTGGCTACACATGCAATCATCCCCCAAATAATTACACCTGAATCCAATATCTGTTTAATTCTTCTTAATTACCCAGAAAATGTAATTTTAAAAATACCCCCAGTTGATTAACATGTAAAGCCAATTCCTGGGGCATTTCCTAGTTTTGCTCTATGACTGACATAATAAATTAGTAGCAACTCAATATTTCATGACTCTGGATGACTTTAGTTTTCATCTATGAATCAGTTGATTTCTGTGGATGAAAGTCATCTTAATGAGTCTTTTGCTATTCAAATTACCACCTTTCCAATGCTTTAGTTGAAGCTTCTAGTTTTTAGTTCTAGAATTGTGAAAATGGTTGCTTTAGAGATAGAAAATTATCAGGCAAATAATAGGAAAAAAAAGTAATCCAGAACTATAAATTTCTAAACTACATTCTTATTTGATATAAATTCCTCTGGTTAAGTTTATCACGAAGGATTTAGAAATATCATTACAAAGGCATTTCATAGTAATTTTTCCCTAATTTAAATAATATCTTTATCCGTAAAGTTAATGATTAAAAGGAATCTGTAGCTTTAAAAGTTTTAGTTGAGAAAATTCTGGTCAAGATGTTGGAGTAGGTAAACTCTGTACCTACTTCCTCTCACAACCACATCAAAATTACAACTAAACTACAGAAATACCATCATTGAGAACTTTCTGAAGCCTAACTGAACAGAAGCCCTACAACTAAGGACATACTGAAGAAGCCACCTTGAGACTGATAGAAGGGGTGGAGATGTGGAATGGGCTGGTTCCACACCATATGTGGAGGTTAAATATTGGACTTACTTGCTGAGTTCCAGCACTGGATCAGCAGTTTGAAAGACACCAGGGACATGTGGTGAAGAAATGAGTTTCCATCAACCTGGATAACACTGGTCACTCCACCAATTTCCTGAGACCCCTTCCCACTCAACTTTTGGGCCCAGCAAAGCCACATTGATTTTTTCATAAAAACAGTGTGTTTTGTTTCACGCTATGGCCTTTCTTAAAATCTCTCCAAGATTAAAAAAATTTAAATAAGTAGCATCTAGCTTAGGTATGCCAATTACCTCTTGCTGAGCAGTACCAAGCCCATTGCTAGTGGCAGCTGCCCTTGGTTAATAGTTCGGCTTCTTGCAGCACTTCCAAGCCCAGCTCTGCCTAATACATAGAAACAAACATAGAGTGACAGCCAAAATGAGGAGACAAACATGTCCCAAATGAAAGAACAGAACAAAGCTCCAGGAAAAGAACTAAACAAAATAGAGGCAAGCAATCTACCAGATGTAGAGTTCAAACTACTGGTTATAGGTTGTCCAATAAATTTGGAGGAAGAATAGATGAACTCTGTGATAATACAATAACTTAAATGAAGAGTACCTTAGGAGAAATCAACAGTAGATTAGATGGAGCAGAGAATAAATCGGCAATTTGGAAGATCAAACAGCAAAATACACCCAATCAGAACAGCAAGAATAAAAAGAATCCAAAAAATGAAACTAGTTTAAGGGATCTCTGGGACAACATCAAGCATATCAACATTCACATGTTGATAAAATGAAAGGACCTACAATCAAGAATACTCTACTAAGTAATGCTATCATTTAGAATCAAAGAACAGCTAAAGAGCTTCCCAGGAAAGAAAATGCTAAAGGAGATCAGTACCATCAAACCAGTATTACAAAAAATGTTAAAGGGACTTCTTTAAAAAGAAGAAAAGATAAAAAATATGAATAATAAAATGGCAATAAGTACATATGTATCAACAATTACTTTCAATGTACATGGATTAAATGTTTCAATCAAAAGACAGGGTGGTTTAATGGTTAAGAAAACAAGATCCTTACATATGAAGAGATTCACTTCAGGTCAAGAGATACAGACTGAAAGTAAAGGAATGGAAAAAGATATTTCATAAAAGTAAAAACAGAAAAAAAAAGCTGAGGTAGAAATACTTATACCAGACAATAGACTTTAAAACAAAGGCTGTAACAAGAAACAAAGAAGGACTCAGTAATTTCACTTCTGTGTATTTATCTGAAGAAACCCAAGATACTACTTCAAAAGGCCCTGTGAATTCTTATGTTTATTGTGGCTTTATTTACAATAGTCAAGATGTGGAGACAACCTGGAGTGTCCACTCATAGATAAATGGATAAAGAAGAGGTAGATCATATATTCGATGGAATATTATTCAGTCATAAAAATTCTTAAAAGAATAAAATATTGTCATTTGCAATGACATGGATAGACCTAGAGGTTATTGTGCTGAGTGGGATAAGTCAGAGAAAGACAATGCCATATGATTTCACTCAAGGCTGGAATTTAAAGAACAAAATAAACAAACAAAACAGAAACAAATTATAGATATAAAGAAGAAACTGATGGTTCTCAGATGGGAAGGGGTTGGGGGAGTGAATGAAAAAGGGAAAGGGATTAAAAAGTATAAATTATAAGTTATAAATTAATTAATTTATTAGTTATAAATTAATTCTGATGATGTATAGTGTAAGGAATATAGACAATAATATTGTAGTAACTATATAATGGTGTCAGATGGGTACTAAATATATCAGGATGATCACTTTGTAAGTTATATAAATGTCTAATTATTTTGCTTTCTGCCTGAAACTAATATACCATTATATGCCAACTGTAATTAAAAAATTTAAAAAATATATTAAACAGAAAGTTTTAGCTGCATATTATCTAGTCCTACATGATCACTTTCTAGATTAGTGCTGCAATGCACTGGATTGTGTCCCTGCCAAGTTCACATGTCCCTAACTCCCAGTATCTCACAATGTAACTGTATTTGGAGGTAGACTCTTTAAAGAAATAAAATGGATCATTAGTGTAGGCCTTGACTCAATATGAGTGATCTTTTTATGAGAAAAGAGTAGGACACAGACACACAGAGGGAAGGCCACCTGAAGGCATAGGGAGCAGATGGACAACTGTAAGTCAATGAGAGAGGCCGCAGAAGAAACTAATTCTGCTGACATCTTGTTCTCAGAATTCTAACAGTAAGAGCTGTGAGAAAATAAATACTCATTGAAGACACGTAGTTTGAACTAATGTTCAACAGAATCACCTGTAGGTACAATAAAAATAAACTGCTGCCCATTCCAATTAAATCATAATGAGAAGAGAGGGGTGTGGGGTGGGTAGACACTGATTTTTTTAGATCACTGAGGACAGGCTTATATTTTAACTAACTTCTTTCTGTAACAGTCTGCTGCTTGCCTAGTGAGAATAACTTGAAAACTAATAACAATATGAGTTCCTTACAATCTATTCAGGTTCTATTTGTTATTTTATTATAAATTATTTAGTGTCTATATGACAGAAAACTAAAGCGAATGGGTTTATATTTTTGTTATCAAATATTGAAATAAGTTTCTTCTTGTGTGGCTTATGAAGAGAAACATTATTTATTTCATTGTAATATTTCCTTTAAGAGACAAATCTCCATGTTTTTATTTTCTCAATGTGACATAGTCCCATAGAAAACACAGATGTCAAGATTTTAAACAATTTCGTGGTTATTTTGAGAATTAATGCCAATTATTAATTTAAAGCTTCCAGAATCCTTTGGTTTGATTTCTTTAGAAAGTGCTATGTCAAATACAGAGAGAAAAAAAAATTATGCAACAGGAAAGAAAACAATAAGAGAAATACAGCTGCAGCAACTAACCACAGTAGGAATTAAGTGTCCAGAAATGCCACTTAAAATTTAGTTTTTTCCAGACTATTTCCAAACAAGTTCTGCTGCTTCCTTGGTTAAAAATAGGTAGACACATACCACATATTAATAATTATCTGCATGGTAGGGGTTCTTCTGGAACTGACCTCTATAACTTGAGATAAAAATCAACTGGAGACCTCTGGTTGCTCCTGTTAACCAGTTCTGACACTAAACAAGATAAACAGTTTAAGACCAGAAAATCAAGTGCTAGAATAGATGCTCTGGATTTAAATCTAGTTTTTCTTTCTTTTGTGACCTTAGGCAAATAATAATTATTATTATAAATTAAAATAAAATAATAACTATTATTATTATTTTAATCTCTGTGTGGTTTGTTTTGCCTCAGGGAGTTTTAGTTAATCCATTAAGGCAATAGTAAATATTCAATGTTGTTTCTATTGGACCTCATCTATTGCAACTATGTAAAAATCCTGAATCCTTTTCTACCTCTCTATATATTACTTTGGTACTTGATCTATATTTTTCTTTTCTGTCTCATTTTTATCTTCTCACTATCTTTTATACTAGTAATATTAGAAATAATTTATGTTTCATGTGTTTACTACATTTGTATTGCTCACAGAGCAGTGTGGTTTCATCTCAGGCTTCACTAGAAGTTACTCTCATAAGTAATATCTTAAAAGTGAAATTTCTGCTCTTGTCAATCACAATTATTTTACTTGTCATTCCTCACTTCAACTTAGAAGGAGAAGGTACCTCTGAGATGGTTGGTGGTTAAAGTAAAGAGGGAAAATTGGAAAAAGAAGTGTCAAAATGTTTCAAAAACTCAGAGAAAAAAATTCTTCACTTATTAAAGAAACATTCACTTAATAACTTAACCCACTCCGCCAGCTCACATAATAGTTCCTCCATTCACTGGATCATCACTTGTTTCATCTCACGAACCAGCTGCACTAAAACCCTAGGCTAACATCAGGGTCAGCCTGTTTCGTTCAGTATTTTGCTCCTTTGAATTTTTTGTTACTTCTAGTAGTTCACAAACTTTAATATTCCTAACTTTTGGTTATCCTTTTTAAATCTGTAACATATAAAACACTTAAGTACATGAAACATGCTATGTAATCATTTGTTTTAATATAACTATTACAGGTATGTGTCTTTTATTCCTCAGGTAGTTGTACTACTCATGTCTTCTAAATATCCTAGATAGTGACAAGAACATATAAGGCTCATATTAAAGTTGATTTTATAAGTAATTATTCATTTAAAATAAAACATAACTAAAAAAATCATTGGTGTCATTTCTTGATATTTCTTTTCATAAGGTACTATCTGGATGTTTGTCCTTAAGTTATCTGGTTCTATCTCAATTTGGTCATAGACATGAGTAGAGATGAAGTTAATCCTTTATAGACAAAAGCTCTAGACATAGTCCAAAATTGTGAGGAAAAAAATTATATATTGCTTTTGACTTGCTAGTTTTATTTTATGTATATTAATACATTGCTAGAATGTACTATGGTATTAATTTGGTTGCCAAGTAATTAATTATGTTTGCAAAGGAATAAGTCTTTGTGCTTGATCTCACTAAATAATATAATGTAATAAAAATATGTTTCTTACATAGTAATTTCATGTTTGCTTTTTAAATTTATTTTTGTTTAATTTTCTGCTTGTCTTTAGTTGAATATTAAGTGTAAGGCATTCATGAAATTTGACCACATGGATAAAAGAGTAGCCCATTTACTATAAACTCCACTGGGTCATTCATTACTTACATTTATAAACCTGGGAGATATTTCATAATGTGTGATTTCTTAAAAGTAATAAAATATCATGATGTGGAAAAATAGTAAATTTTTCATTTTGGGGATATAGGTTAATGTTCCCTGATCACAAGCCACAATTATAATATTTCCTATTTCAATGTATTAAGTAGAATTTTCTATTCTAATTTTTCACTGGGATAATAAATGTCCATGTCTACAAACATAAGAGATCAGGAAATCAGAAGTTCATGAAAAGAATCTTCTATCAGAGTATATATATATATATATGTGTGTGTGTGTGTGTGTGTGTGTGTGTGTGTGTGTGTGTGTGTACATACATATATGCGTATATATACATATATACGCATATATGTGTGTGTGTGTGTGTGTGTGTGTGTGTGTATATATATATATATATATATATATATATATAGTGACTATATTGGAAAAAGAAAATATTGCTTATAAAATTTAACTAAATCCTAAGGCTATAGGTACAATTGTGTTTACCTATGCAGAGTTTTAAGATAAGTAGTATTTTCTGAAATTATATTGGAACTTCCAAACTTGTTCATAAGATAGAAATAAAGTGACTATTATAACAAAGTTCTTTTAAATATATTGACCATTGGCATTTTACCATGATTTGCTACCATCTTTTAAGTTAATAAGCATTATTGATTGGAAAGGTTGAAAAACAGTTACAATAGAGTTTTATTAATAACTTATATTGATGAATTTGAATAATAATAGCATAAAACTATATTTGTTTGTAGTTATTATAGCACATAGACCAAAAATAAAGGAAATTAAAATTACCTTTGGACACACATACAGCATAATTAAGAGTAGGAGAATACTGCAAGATGAAATTTACATGTAAGGATGAATAAACATAAAAGACCAGTGCAATTGTCTCCACAATCTACACCAGGGCAAACAGTCAAACAAGAATTGCATAGAAGGAAAAAGAATATAGATAATATCTGTTAGGATTCATATCCAGAAAAAGAGGCATCCAAATGAGATTAGAAGTACTGGCAACGGGTCTAAAATCTGTGCATTAGAGCACTGCATACTAGGAGGTTGAAAAGAAGTCTTAGAAATTGCTTTTCATGAGAGGTGCTAACCTTGATAAGAGGAGAAGGAAATGCTTTAGAAGGGGAAGGCAACCCTGGGAAGGTTAATGGAAAGGTGAAGAAGGCAGCATTTCACAAAACCAGAGTAAAAAATCTCCATTTATTAAAAAAAAACTGCTCTACTTTACTAGTGGAGAAAAAAATTTGTACTAAGACACTGGGTAAGATATTTAAACTCTTTCATCTATTTAATCTTATATGATCTTCTATATATTGTGGGTCAAGGAAAACCCAATACATATAAATATGAACCAAAGGAAGAACTCAACATTGATGTAAAGTTGTAAGAAGAAACTAGGAAATAAGAAATAAATCTTTTTAAAAATAATTTTAAAAGCTTTTTGTAAAGCCATTTTTAAAAAGTCTTTGAAAAATAAGAGGAAAATTATAATGCAACATTCTAATAAGACTTAAACATAATTGCAGATTAAAGAGCATCAGAAACTAGAAATTCAAAATCTCAGAATAAAATCAGGTAAGTACAAGACATGCAAAATGAAATTTGAGCTCAGGAAAAAAAATTAAAATAAAATATACAATCTACTCAAACAAGAAAACTGAATTTCAAGATATACACTGAGTATAGATAAGACCAAAAATACAACAAAAATCTAAGAAGGTAGAATTCAAAAAGTCAAGAAAATTCAAGTGAAATGAAGAAAGGCATAAAATAGAAGACAAAATGATAGAGGAAATGAACAGAAAACCAATACAGAAATAATCTTTAAAACTATAAGGAGACCTCTCCAAAACAAAAGATGATCTGAATTTACACATTTCACTTGAGAAAATTGAACAGAACAGTCACATCCAAAACTTACAGGAATAAAACCATCAGGTTTTAAAAATGAAGAAAAAATGGATCTCCAGGCAAAATAATTCTAAGTATTTACAAGGAAAAGAAATTATTGTCAACATTTGATTTCTTAACATCACATCGAAAGCAAGAGCACAATGGAGAAAAATCTTAATAATAATTTTGTATCCAACCAAGCTATCTTTCAAATATAAAAGCTAAAGAAAAAAATAAAATTGAATTCATAGAGCACTGAACTAATAAGACTTTTCTGAAGAGTCTAGTAGAAACCAAGCTTCACCCAACAAATAGGTAATATCAGACAAGATACTGATTAAATCTAATATTGCAGATTTAAAACTAAGACGTGGGGTAAAAATGAAAAATAGTATGAAATTTTATAAATTTAAAAAAGAAATTGAAAAAATACATGGGAAAAGAAGAAATTAAAAAATAGAAAATCTCACTTATTACCATATAGATAATAGGTGTAAATCAAAGATTATTCTTTAAAGCTGACAAACTAAATATAGAATTCTAAACATGAAAAGCGGAGACTAAAAATTAATATAAAAGTATCAATAGAACAAAAACATTAGCCTTTTCATGTAGAAAAGTAATTCAATATTTTTTGTAAAAAGGAGTATATCACACAGTGGAAAACACAATTAGAGGACAATGAAATAATACGACAAAGCTAAAACCAAACAAATCAAACATATTAGTAAATAAAATAGGCTTAACTTTAATTCTCTCTTTAAAAGAAAGTGTTTTCAGGTTGGTTAATAAAACAAAATCCAACTGTGTGCTGTATATAAAAGATACCTTTAGAACAAAATGATTCAGAAATGCTAAAATAAAAGATAAGTAAATATATAGGAGAAAAACAAAATAAAGTTGGCATTCAGATCTCAATGTCTAACAAGGCAGAATTCAGACCAAAAGGATGAAAAGGGAAAAGAATAACACTTCTTAATATTAAAGGGCCCAATTCACAATGAAGGCAGAATAGGTGTGCAGGTCTGTGCACTAAGTAACCTAATAACACCTTTAATAAAATAGGAAATGCAAACTGAAACAAGGTAATATTAGGCAACTCTAATACACCTTTATTCTATGATAGTTCACATGGACACACAAAAATAAGTTCTAACAAAATATTTTCTCAGTTTCACATAGAATATTCACAAAAATGTTTGGTATATTAGTTCACAAAGAGAACCTCAAGTTGCATGAAGTAAAAATAACACATCAAAATGCAATAAAACTACAAATAAATAGAAATAAAGAAAATACCAATGAAAATACTTCTACAGAGAAAAATGTAAAACTCTCTATTAAACAACTCTTGGATCTAAGGGAAAATAAAAATTAAAATGTACATTATTTAATAAATAGTGCACTGAAAATATAACAACAAAATATAGAATATAATAAAATATATAAGATTCTTTATGTAGGATACAATTAAATTAATGATTAGAGAAAATTCATAGTCTTTAATATTTCTATAAATAAAAATGAAATATAAAAAATAACTGACTTCATCTTATACTTTTAAAAAGCTATAAAAATTTCCCAAAGTTATTTTTTTTTAATTCGAAAACAAAACAAAAAGTAGAAGTAATGAATAAACAAAATTCTGGATCAAAAAAAAATAACAAAGTAAACAACTCTTGGATTTTTAATGAAAAAAGAAGAGCACAAATACACAAATAAATAACAATGCTGGTGGGAATGCAGAATGCTACAACTTTGGAAGACAGTTTAGCACTTTCTTACAAAACTAAACATACCATATGACCCTTAAAATGTGTCTCTTGGTATATACCCAGAGGGATTGAAAACTTATGTCCATACAGAAATATGTCTATTACTATGTAAAGAAAAGCCAGTCTTAAAGGCTAAATTATGTATGATTTTAACTATATGAATTTCTGGAAATGGCAAAACTAGAGACAGTAAAAAGATGGGTAGTTGCCAGGGATTAGGAGGGAGGCAGATATAAATAGGTAAAGTCCAGAGGATTTTAGGACAGTGAAACTATTTTGTATGGTACTATAATGGTGGATACACATCTTTATAAAATTGTCAAAACTTAAAGAATGTACAACACCAAGAATGAACCCCAATAAAACTATGGACTTTGGATGATAATGATGTGTCAATTAATGTAGGTTCATCAACTGTAACAAACATACCACACTGGAGCACAATGTAGATAATGGGAAGGTTGTGCATGTGGGAGGGCAGTGAGTAGTTGAGAACTCTCTGCACTTTCTATTCAATTTTGCTATGAACCTAAAACTACTAAAAAAAAAAAAAAAACAATTTATTTTTTAAAAATGCTTGATGAAATGGATAGTTTAAATAAATTTTCATAGAATAAATAGTTGATTCTCGAATCATTATTCCTCCAAAAAGCATATGCTCAGATGATACACAGGAAAATTAATCTTTGAACTTGTTAACAGCTTCTATAAAAACAACGCTACAGATAATGAATACGTTTTGATACAAAAGTCTTAAGTAAAATATTAGCAAACAATCCAACATCACTTTTAAAAATATATCAACAATCAGTGGGCTATATTGCAGAAATGCAGAGATATGTCAGTATAAAAACAAAAATCTTATGAACTTTTTGTAGCCAAGCAATTATTATTAAAATATTAAAGCCTTATTTTCATAAACGCTAAAAAATATTTATACTCTTTCAGGCTGTACAGATTTAATATTTTTGCTTACTAATGTTTTTGTTAATTTAGCTAGGAAATTATAACAAAACTCAAAGTATAAAAAAATCTTAATTATATAATTTGTCATATTGGAAAAGAAGAAAAATCATATCCATAGACATTAAAAAAGACTTTGACCTAATTCAATATCAATTTCTGACAATATTAATAACTTTATATATTAGTAAGCAATGAGTCATAGAATTTAAAAAAGACAAGATTAAAAGATCTCCATTAGGAGATGATATGACAGTGTAATTGGATGTTAAATTCCGCAAAAGAATTTTAAAATATGTTTTAAGTAAAATAAATTTAGATGAGAGCAATTTATATAGTGTTATCTTTTATATAAAAAAGTGGCAAAGTGAGAATATATGTACATATTTGTTTATTTCTGCAAAATTAATACAAAACAGTAACCAGAAAATGACCCAAATGAGTGAATATGAGAGAAAAAGGAAAAAAATGGCAGGAATAAGATTGAAAGTGAGAATTTTTTGAGCAAAACCTTTTAAAAAATAGTTTTGGTTTTCAAACAATATAATGGTTTTACATATTTAAAAATATAAAGAAAATCTCAAGTCCTAAAATTGGAAACAAATGAACTAAATTGAGCATTAAATTATAGAATAATCATAGAGAAAAATTATTTTAAATGACTCAAACTCATTATAATGACTATACATATTTAATGAAATATATTCTAAAACAAAAAGAACTACAAAAATTGTAATCAGAGTTTAAAATTATTGTTAGAAATTATATTAAGATTGAAATTGTGAAAATGTTTCACATCCGAATAGAGCTAACAAGTGTGTGAGAGTACAAACATATTGTCATTAAAAACCAAGACTTTTATGTAAGCAAAAAATAAGAAATAGAGAACCAAAGAAGGTACAAATGCTAATGTAAAATCAAAAATATAAATTTAATATGAATTTATGATTTTAAAAATATTTCTTCTGCTGAAAGAGCCTTGACACAATAACACACCAGAGAGCACAAGCAGTACCTAGATACTGATTTCTAAATACCATTCCCCAGTTAAAGAATTCAGGCCCTTAGAGCAATAGTTGATTCTAGACCTGGGGAAGAAAAATTACGCAAGGCAAACCTGGGATGTTTTGCGGCAGAAAGTAAGTTGATAATTCAAGGTAAAGGATTAAGCATTAACTTAAGTTTTTAAGTAGAACTGTTTTTTAACTGTTTTTTTACCCTAGTTGAAGAAAGAAAGCTCTTTTTTTTTTTTACTAAAAAACATTAGCTAATAAAAGTAAAGAGAACAAGATAATTGGAAATAAAACAAAATTTTTAATGTAAGAATCATCCATGAGTGCTGAAACCATCAGGTGAAAGATATTGGAAAGCTGACATTCCCATGGTGTTTATAATAATTTGAAATGTAAAAAGGCATACTTTTATCATTAACAAATTTGGGAGTTTTTTTTTTTTACCTTAAACCATCAAAATTAGCATAAAAATAGTAAGGCAACCTGTTATTGAACTTGGCATTTTGTGCCCCATGATTTGATCCAATATAAAGTGTGCAGCATCATCTATGTAGTATTATTGAAAAGAAATCTTTAATGTAAGTTTCATTAAGCAAGATGTAATTTCCAATTTACAGGAAATATATGAGATAGAGAAACTCATTAATTGATGCCACAAAGAAAATTTCAGTCAAATTCAGAATGTAGAACATTCTATAAAGCTGACTTAATCCCTTCAAAAATCTAATATCATGCAAAACAAAAACAGAACACAGTGGGGGGACTGACCTAGGCTAAAATAGACTAAAGATACATTATTAAAAGGAATGCATACATTTGGATTGCCTTCTGATTTAGAAATATAACAATAAATCATTCAAGGAGAATTGATGATAGATGATATTAAGATTTTGTTGTAAATTTTATTAGATGCCAGTGGTTTTATTGTTATATATATAAATATCCTTAGTCTGAGGATTTGTATTCTAAAAGATTTAGGATTGGAGTATCATGCCATCTATAACTTGCTTTAACAGTTCATAAAATGTTATTTTTATTGGTATGTATATGTATGTAGAAAGAAGACAGAGCATATTTGGAAAAATGTTAACAATTGTTGATACAAAATTGTGAATATATCTTCACTGTATTATACTTTTGATTTTTTTGGTTGTAATTTTTAAAAATAAATTTGGGGAAAATATATGTTTGTAAAATGGCAATTGCAGCTCTAAAGATGGTGCAGTTTTTCTATCTCAATCGTTACTTACTAAATACATGTAGAATAAGGCCATTTACTAAACATTATAGAAGCTAGAGAAATGAATCTGACAGATATCAGCATTCAAAGTGTAGTCAAAGACATGACAGGTGCATTAAAACAAACTATATTATATCTCAGAGTAGTAAGCAATACATGACATAAACCAATAAAAATAGACATAAATACAATAATATGGCTTTGAAAGAATAAAAGATTATTTACCTAGAAGGAGCCAATTCAAGGAAGCCTTTATGGAGGAAGTAGGATTTTTAACTAAACTTATACACAAGAAAAAATAAAGATATACTTTTCAAGGTCACTAAAAATCTTGTTTCAGTAATAAAGAATATTTGATAATTAAATTAAACAACTCCCAGAAGTAATTCTTGTTTAGATGTTATTTCAGCCAGCAGATATATTTTATAGATTTCATACTGCATTTCATTTTATGGTCTTGTTAAATAAAAAGAGGTGACATAAGAGCATAAACTTGGAGTCAAAAGGATCTGGGCTATTAGCTTTCAATAATGGCAATTCCTTTCATTCATATAATGCTTTAATTTTTTAAAAAAGACTTTGCTCTACATTATCTCAATGTGTTTCATCATATTCATGTGGTTTAAATTGTGTGGACATTAGGATTCCCTGTATGCAAAAGCAAATGAATGAAATTTTTTAGGTTGTGTCTTGCAGAAGTGTTACCTTCTTTTCTGAAATGGGAATATCAACAATTGTGCCATCACATAGTTTATGTTCAGTACAATTCTAGATGAATGAAGCAGAAAGTGAATGAGTGAACTAGCTGGTGGGAAAAATGCAAAAACCCTGTCCTCCAAAGTCTCTCCACTTCTCTCTTGCTCTTAAGGAGTAATTTATTTTCTATATAGCCCTAGAGAGTTCTACGAACAAGTGAAATATTTTTGTTACTGAAAGGCAAAGACTGTTTAGGACATTTTTATTCTTTTTCAAATCATGATTCATCCACCTTTAATTTATTTATTTTTTTTGTCTTTATTGAAATATAATGGATAATTAGTTGCTTGTATTTATATTGTATAATTTGATGAGGTTTTTTTTAGTTATAGTTGGCATACAATAGTATACCACTTTCAGTTATATAGCATAGTGATCAGAGATCCACATAACTTGAAAAGCCATCACCCCACTAAATCTAGTACCTCTCTTCCCCCTTACATATTTATTACAACATTATTAACCATTTCCTTATGCTAAACTCTACATCTCTATGTCTATTCTGTAACTATCCATTTGTACCTCTGTATTTCTTTGCCTTTTTTTGTCCCCCCAACCCATCTAGTAGCCCTTAAAATATTTTCTGTATCTATGAATTTATTTCCACTTTTGTTGTTTATTTTGTTCTTTAGATTCCACACAGACATGAACTCATGTGATATATGTCTTTCTCTATCTGACCTATTTCACTCAGCACAATACTTTCCAGGTGCATCAAGGCAATATCTTTTTTCATCCTCTTCCTTTTAGTCTGTGTATATCTTTTAATATGAATTTAGTTTCTTGTAGGCAGCATAACAGAGATCTTTTTTGCTTATCCATTCAGCCACTCTGTCTTTTGGTTGGATCACTGAATTCTTTTCCATTTGAGGTATTTGTTGATAGGAATGTAGTTATTACCATCCTTTATTCATGTTTTTGATACATGTTTTTTCTTCTTAAAGAAGTCTTGCCAACATTTTTTGTAATAATAGTTGGGTGGTGATAAATTATTTTAGCTTATTTTTGTCTGGGAAGCTCTTTTCTGTCCTTTGACTCTAAATAATAGCTTTGCTGGATAAAGTATTCTTGGTTGTAGATCCTGGATTTTCATCACTTTAAATATTTTGTGCCAAGCCCTTCTGTCTTGCATCGTTCCTTTTGAGAAATCATTTGACAGTATTATGAGGGCTCCCTTGTGGGTAATTAACTGCTTTTCCCTTGCTGCTTTAAGATGCTCTCTTCATATTTAACCTTTAGCATGTTAATTATGGTGTGTCTTGGTGTGGGCCTCTTTAGGTTCCTGGTTTTTGGGCCTCTCTGAGCTTCCTGGGGTTTTATGTCCATTTCTTTCATCAGGTTAGAGAAGTTTTTCATCATTATTTCTTTAAATAGCTCTTCAGCGTTTTGTTGTGTGTGTGTGTGTTTTTTTTTTCCGATACCCCTATGACACGGATCTTTTGACGTTTAATAGTGTCCCATAGGCTCTTTAAATTAGTATTATAGTCTGGCTTCTTTTTTCTTGCCATTCTGATTGAGTGTCTTGGCTTCCCTGTCCTCTATGTAGGTCATTCCATCCTCTTCTTTATTCATTCTGTTTATTCCATTTAGTATACTTTTCATCTCAGATAATGTGTTCTTCATTTCTGAGTGGTTCCTTTTTATAATTTCCATTTTTATATTTTTTCATCTAAAGTTCTCACTGAATTCATCTACACTTCCCCTAAGTTCACTGAGCATTTTTATAACCAGTGTTTTGAACTCTGCATCTGTTAGATTGCTTGACTCCATTATTTCTGGATCTCTGTTCTGTTCTCTCATATGGTTTCTGCTTCTTTGTCTTCCCATTTTGGCTGCCTTTCTGTGTCTATTTCTAAGTACTAAGCAAAACTCTTAAGTCTCTTGGTATTATTAATGTGGATTTGTGAAGCAGGTGTCCAGAGGCACAGTCCTGAGAAGGGTTCAGCTGCAGGCCAAGTTTAGCCCCAGCCTGTGACCCTCCAGAGCCATCTGTCAAGATTCAGCAAGCAATCCACAGATGCTGTGTTTATAGTTGCCTCAAAAGGCCACTCCAGAAACCACAGTCAACTGTCACCAGAGTGAGTCTTGGTGCTGCTTAGCAAGGGGCTATGAGTCAGAGGAGGCATAGTTTCAGGGAATCCTCTGAGCAGAACAACCTCTGTTATCCAGTCTGATGACATCTTAGCTATGATGGCACTAAGTCACCATAGAGAGAGGAGGGCTTGGCGGGGAACAATGGATACTACAGGTACTTCTACACAGAGTGAATCTCGCCTTGGCCCTCACTCTGGCAACTCAGTATCTCCCTGCAAGTCCCTGGTGCCCCCTGTGCAGAGACAGGGTGCTGGTACTCAGAGTAAGCAGATTCCTCACCCAAAAGTCTACTCACAGACGTGGCCCCTTTAAGAGGTGTCTGTTGCTGCTGCTGCTATGGCCTCTGTCTCACTCAGTTGCTGGAGTCCAGGCAGCCCTGTGTCTTTACCCCTTCCTATCTCCTCCTATTTCAGGGTGGTTTCTTTTCTTCCTAGTTGTATGGTTTATTCATCTATATCCCAGGTGATTTTTTTCTTGCTCTTTGCTCCTTGTTGCTGTCACAACTTTGATTTGGTTGCCAGAGGGATGAACAGAACCTCTATCACCTACACCATTTTTTTCTCTCTTTAGGACATTTTTTATCTTATAGGGATAATTTCAGATTTAAGTCTAAATTTTATACTATTCTCATACTAAATTACTATAATCTAAAATAATGCTGACAGCTTTAAAAATATAAACTGTGTAAAGCTGGTATCTAAAGACTAAGGAGTAAGCTAAAACACACAAGCCTTTGCTTATGCAGAAAATCTTTTCAATACACTCATCTCAGAAAACTTCCTATTTTCTCAAAAGTCACGTTTGCATACACATTTTAATGCAAATGGTTGTATCTATTTTTGAGTGGGGCTCAGAGTTAGTTTTACTTTTTTACTATGTAACGGCTCATTTCCCAGCTTGCTTATAAAATGTGGTTTCTAGAGAAGGTGCAAATGCAAAGGTATTATTATAGAAACTCTCATAACTCATGTCACTAAATAAAAGACAAATTAAAGGATTGTTGCTGTAACTTTTTAATTGTCTTTCTCATCAGCAACCTACTAAAATTTTATGGCACCTTGAATTCTGTTAGCAGCAGAAATTTGTTTTCAAGAACTGTAGCTATATTATTTTCAACTCAGTTATTCTGGGAACTCAAGCCATATAATAATCACTCAGCTCTGAGAGTTGTTGTTGTTTTTTTTAATTTGCTTGTATCCACACTATACAGCACTGATAAAGTACTTTTTTAATTAAAAGAAGAAATGAAGAATATATAAATTTGTATTACATAATTAGTACTGCCCTGTGCTAGGTTCTGTGAAAAACACAAAAGGAAACTTTGCTGTTTACCTTTTCTTAGAAGTTATAGTCTGCCTACAATTAAATTGCCAGTGCCCTTTAACCAAGAATGGATATATCAAAGTCCTTGCTGACCTATTGTGGCTTATGGTAGTGTTTACTTGACATTACAAGCAGACATTACAAATCAGAGCTTTTTTGTGTTAAGGGATAATTTATCAGCACACTGAATGTCAGGAAGCTCTTGCTGAAATTTCTGTTGCTGAAATCAGTCTTGTAGGAATGATAGCAGCCAATATTTATTGAGGTTTTATTTATATGCCAGCACTGTGCTAAGCGTGTTACATTCATCAGCTCATTTAATATTCACTATTCATAAGGAGTTGGGCACAAAGTCATACAAGTTGATAAGTGGTAGAATTGAGACAAAGCCAAGTGGTCTGATGCAGAAACTGCCATCAGAAACACCATCCTATAACCACTTGAATTTTGATTTCTGGGAGGCAAACAACTTTATTTCTACCATCTTTGGTGCCTTACATAGAATTACTCAAATAGTAGAGGATCGACATGTATTTACTGATCAATCAACATCACATAGGTCTTTAGCCATACTACATTATTGCTTTGTCTTTGTTAAGAAAAGCCCAAAATGTCTTCCAAAGTGGATGTATCATTCTGTATTCCCAGCAGCAATGAATGAGTGTTCTTGTTGCTACATATCCTAGCCAGAATTTGGTTTGTCATAGTTCTGGATTTTGGATATTCTAATTGGTGTGTAATTGTATCTCATTGTTTTAATTGGCATTTCCCTGATAATATATGATGTGAGCATCTTTTTATATGCTTATTTGCCATCTGTATACTCTTTCATGAGGTGTCTCTTAAGATATTTGGCCTATTTTTAAATTAGATTGATATTTATTGTTGGCTTTAAAAGTTTTTGTACATTTTAGATAATAGTCCTTTATCAGATGTATTTGGCAAATGTTTTCTTCCAGTCTCTCGCTTGTCTTTTCATTCTCTTCATAGTTTCACCCTCAGAGCAGATGATTTAATTTTAATAAAGTTTGGTTTATTAATTCTTTTTTTCCACAGGTTGTGTCATTAGTGTTGTATCTAAAAAGCCATAGCTAAACTCAAGGTCATCTAGATTTTTTTAAATTTTATCTTCTAGTTTTATAGCTTTTCATTTTACATTTAAGTCTGTGATCAATTTTGAGTTAATATTTGTGAAGGATGTAAGATTTATGTCTAGATTCAATTTTTTTTGCATGTGAATATTCAGTTATTCCAGCATTATTTATTGAAAAGTCTATATTTGCTCCATAGTTTTGCCTTTGCTCCTTTATTAAAAACCAGTTGACTATATATATATATATATATATATATATATATATATATATATGTCTATTTGACTATATATATATATATGTGTCTATTTCTAGACTCTCTATTCTGTTACATCAATTTATTTATCTATGTTTTCTGAAATACCACACCATCTTGATTACCGTAGCTTTATAATAGGTCTTGAAATAGGTGTCAATCCTCCAACTTTGTTCAATATTATTTTGGCCATCCTGGGTCTTCTGACTCTCTAGATAAACTTTAGAATCATTTTGTTAATATTTACAAAATAACTTGCTGGGATTTTGACTGAGATTGCATTGAATCTATAAAACATGTTTGGAAAAATTAATGTCTTGACAATATTGAGTCTTCCTATTCATGGACATGAAATATCTCTATATTTGTTTACTTCATTTTGATTTCTTTCATCAAAATTTTGCAGTTTTTTTATATAGATTATGTACATGTTTTGTTAATTTACAACAAAGCATTTCATTTTATTGGAAAGAGTGTGAGTAAATAATATTGCATTTTTAATTTTGAATTCTACCTGTTTATTATTCGTAAATAGAAAGGCAATAGACTTTTGTATATTAACCTCATTTTTTGCAAACTTGCTATAATCAATTTGTTTTTTTCTGATTGTGTGTATAGGTGATCATGTCATCTGTAAATAAAAATCATTTTATTTTTTCTCTCACAATTTGTATACCTTTTATTTACCTTTCTCATATATTACATTAGCTAGGATTTCCAGTACAATGTTGAAAAGCATTGGTAAGAGTGGACATCTTTGCCTTGTTTTTGATATGATCAGAAAAGCTTTGAGTTTCTTATTATTAAATAAGATAGTAGCTCTAGGTTTTTGTAAATATTCTTTATCAAGTTGAAGAAGTTTTCCTCTATTCCTAGTTTACTTTGAGTTTTTTTTCATCAGAAATGAGTGTTGGGTTTGTCAAATGCTTTTGTGCATTTATTGATATGATTATGTAATTTTTCTTTTTCAGTCTATCCGTTACACTTTTAAAAAGTCTTTTTAGTGGCTGCTAAAATTACATTTAAAAGTAATTCAAGTATACTTTTAAATAATACTATACCACTCCATGAGTAGCATAGTACCTTATAATAACAAAAAAATCCCTTTCTTTCATCTCACTCATTTTATTATTGCTGTCATTTATTTCACTCATCTATAAGCATAGAGGTAACCACACATTTATATATATATATATATTTGAATACATTGTTGTTATTTTTATTTTAAACAAATTATCTGTTAAATAAATTAAGAATAAGAAAAGTAAAAGATTTTATTTTCTCTTTACTTATTTCTTCTTTGATACTCTTTTATTTTCTTACTTATGTAAATGCAAGTTTCTGACCTATATTATTTTCCTTCTCGCTAAAGAACATCTTCAAAAATCTCTTGCAAGTCATGTCTACTGGCAACAAGTTCCCTCAATTTCATTTTTCTGAGAAAGTCTTTATTTCTCTTTCACTTTGAAGGATAATTTTTTAGGGTACACAATACTAGTTTTTTTTTTTTAACACTTTAAATATTTCACTCGACTCATCATCCTTGCATGTATTCTAAAGAGATATCAGAATTCTTACCTTTATTCCTCTGTAGGTAAGAAGTTTTTTCCCTCCGACTTCTTTCAGATTTTTTCTGCATCTTTGCTGTAGTTTGAAAATGATATGCCTAGCTTTGTTATTTTTTAGCATTTATCTTTCTTGGTTTTCTCTCAGCTACCTGGTTTGTGGTTTGGTACGGTACCTGGCATTTATTTGAAAAAATTCTATCATTATTGTTCAAATATTTTCTCTGCCTCTTTCTCTCTTTTCATCCTGGTATTTCTATTAACCATATGTTATACCTTTTGTAGTTTTATCACTGTTTAGGGGTATTCTGTTTTATTTTTCTAGTCTTTTTTACATTTTTTTTTTCAGTTCTGGAGACTTCTATTTAGATACTTTCTAGCTCAGAGATTCTTAACTGTGCCAAATTTGCTAATAAGCTTATCAAAGGCATCCTCAATTTCCATTACACTGTTTTTTATCTTTAGTATTTCTCTTTTTTTTTAGCTCTCTCTTAGCATTTCCTTCTTTATTTATGTTGCAAATCTAATCTTGCATTCTGTCTTCTGTATCCATTAGAGTGTGTAGCATTTTAATCACAGCTGTTTTAAATTCCAGGTATGATCATTCTAACAGCCCTGACATATGAGTCTTGTTCTCATGCTTACTCTGCCTCTTCAGACTGCTTTTGTCCTTTTATACTATGTTGTAATTTTTTTCTCCATAGAAGGACATGATGAATTGAATAATAGAAGTTTCTGTAAATAAGCCTTTAGTAATGTGGTAGTCAAGTGTAGTAAAGGCAAGCATTCTATAGTCATACACTTACATCTCAGTCTTTTAGCCTATGCCTCTGGACTGTCAACTTCACAAATGCTTGTCAGTATCCTCTCTTTAGTTAAGGGCAACGACAAAAGTGGGCTTGAGTCATGCATTTCCCTTCTTCATGGTAGGCTGAAGGGGGCTGATATTCTATTCTCCATGTAGAAGGTCAGAGCAGGCTGTAGTTGGATATTTTCCTCCCTCAGGCCACTTAGGCTGATAATACCCCAGCTGGTTATAATCTGGTTAATTAATTTCTGCTGAGGGCAGCCTTATTAAAAAGAAAAGAATGCTCTGGTACAAGTTTTTTTTGTTTGTTTTTTGTTTGTTTGTTTGTTTGTTTGTTTTTCTCCAATGTTCACTGAGAGAACCTGGGCAAGCTCCAGGTGGGTAAAGCTCACAAAATGTGGGAGCCTTCCAGACTTTCTCAGACTTTCTCAGACTTTCCACACTGAGCCTCCAGCAAGACTTCAATTCAAGTTAGTTTTCTTGCCTTACACTGGTGTTCATGAAGGTTTTAGCGTATGGGTTTCTGCTCTGGTAAGTTGTGTTTTCTATATTTTTCTATTGGTCTCTTCAATTTTAGGGATAGTGGTTTGTCCTATGACCTCAGTTCTTTTATGGGGCATAGAAAAAGTTGTTGCTTTTATATTTTGTTCAGCTTTTTATTTGTTATTGTGATAATGTGGTAACTTTTAGGTTTCTTACCACCAGATTGGAAACCAGAAGTTTGCCAAATCCCGCCATTTTAAAAACGTGTAATATTTGTTCACTAAGGCTCTTTCTTGCATTGATTTTAATTTCTAAACTATTACATTAAAATATTTATTATAATTTTAATTTTTGTGTCTCTATCTTTGAATTTTGTACCTGAAGTGAGTATCTAACTCATGTCCTCTATTCCTGGTCCTAAAAAATACATAAATTACTTTCCACCTGAGATGTTTTCCTTTGCTTCTGCCAGGTATCTGGGCACATGCAGTCTGGAATTCCTGAGGAATTGAGGTGTTTTTCAGTGTCAAGGATTAGGTAATAGTACCTTGAATTGTAGTCACAGGAGAACCTACTTGTAGTTATTTCTTGTTCCTAGAGCACAATCCTCCAAGTCTTCTTATTCTCTAATGCCTTTCCTCCCAGCCCTGTGGGGCAAAAGTTCCACGTAGTCATTCAAACTCCTAAGCTTCTCTTTTCTAGATCCTTCCTGGGAAATTATTGACTATCTCATAAGCATTTCTTTTTCTACAGATTTACTACTTGTCCTCAATGAAAGGTTTGGTCTGAATGACCTAAGCAGACATTAATGGTAATGGAAGTCCTAAATTGTTTTAGAAAACCAAAAATATTTACCTTTAGCTATCTTGGTTATTTAAATTCCTCAAATAATCATATAATTTCACCATTCTTTTGCTGTGCAGGCAGGTGATAAAACTATTTTATGTAATAAGAAAAAGATTTGCCCCAAGAAAGAAGTTCTTAAAGGTTATTTAATTTCATTTCGAGTTCAAAACATCAGGAATTTAAAAAACCATATCATCTATTATTGTGGAATATTTGTTCATCAAAGAGATTCTACTATCTTCATGGCCTTATTCTTTACATAAAGAGTTATTGTAAATCATCTATCACTTTCTTTACCTATTTAGTAGAAAGGGCATTCATTAGTCCTTAAATCTTTTTGGATTCAAGCAATACTTTGAGAACCTAAAGAAAGCTATAAAACTTCTCTATGGAAATATGTACCTATGCTCAAATATTTGCATATATTCATGTATACCTGGTTATAATTACTTAAATTTTGTTTTGTTTGGTGCTCAATGATAATGTAGGTTTGATATTAGTGATACCTAACAAATACTCCTGTGTTTTTGGTGAGCTCTGCCATGGCTTGGAATGTTCCATTTGTAGTGTGAGTCATATGAGTAAGAATATGATAATGGAGAAAATGAGGCAATAGAATCAGAACAGTGGAAGGAAACTGCAAAAGAACTTCATGTTAAGCAATAAATGAGATTACAGGAGAGGAAGGGGATTGAAGGAAGAGATGGCCATACTTAGGAAGACTGGATATGCTGGTAACAGATTAAAGAACTGAGAACTCTGAAAGAGCCTGGTAAATACTGAGTGAAGACTGTGTCTGTTCCACTGATATAATTTCACTGTCCAGCAGCTAAGAGGATTGCAATATCTGTCTAAAGGAATGGAAGCTGAATGCTGCCTGTGGAAAAAAAAAAGAAAAAGACAACCTGAAATGGGTTATAGAGGGGATAGGCTCAATGGGGTGGAAAAAGAGGGGGCTGAAATCTTCTCTTTGGATCTAACTTGGATTAAGGCCTATGGGTTAAAACTAACTCAAACTTGTAAAAGTGAGTCCCAAACTATACAAAATAAGAAAGGTTTTATCTCCCTAGTTATCTTTCCTTTTCATAGTTTTCCAGGACACACAGGCAGTTGTGAATGTAATTCATACCATGCAAGAAATTAAATCATTATATGTGGAGGGGAGCATTGACCTTTAAACATAATCAGTGGTGGCGATTTTAATTCAGTTTTGCTTTGCTCTTTTAACACTACATGGACCATTATAAGAATTCATAAAAAGCTGAAAAATATGTAGTTGGTGTAACAATTATCCTGAGCCTAAAAGATTAAAGTAATTCAAAGTATATTAATCCCTTCTGAGCTGCACAAAGCTTTGATTTATTCCTGAACCACTAGAGCTTTCTTGATGCTTTCAGAATATGCAATGTAGTTGAATTTAGTGTCTCACCTTTTTGTGTGTGTCAAGATTTCATAGGATGTTGAAATTAAGATTGCTATCTATATTTACTATTTATATTGTAATTCTAAAGTATAATCATTTTTAGTAAGAGATTAGTAATTCCATTAAAGATAATACTCCCTCACCTTCACCCCTCTGCTACTCTGCCACCCTCCACCCCATAGCTTCAAATGAAAAGAGAAATAACTCAAAGGAGAAATAAATCTCAACAGGCGTACAAAATGTGCAAAATTATAAACATCAGAGCTGCATGTCCTTAACACATGTGTAAAGATTTTTTTTAATGGATACTGATAGTCTTGGTACATAAAATTTGATTAGGTGGTAATTCAAAATGGAAAGTAGAAAGATTTTCTTTATATATGTCCCTACATCAAAAACAAAACAAAACAAAATGCATTTGTTTCAGTACTCACTGGAATTTGGTAATTTTAGCTTTCTGATCCCATGGCTATGCTCTTACTCATTTACTTTCCCAATAAAAAATTTTTAAAAAATAAAATAAAGATTACTCTTATCGGCAATTTGTAATTTCTCTTAAACTGCTGTGTATTGTGCAAAAATTCTCATATTTCTGCTTATAGCCTGAAGAAAGAGAGCATTATTGATATTATGTAAGTCCTAGACTGAGTGGTTAGAAACCTTTTAACTGGGGCATTTAGAAGACTTTGATGAAGTATCAAAAAATGATATGATTTAGCCAAATGCTGTTTTTCTAGTTTTTAAAAATCATTTAGGTATAGCAAGGCCAACAGATGAGGAGACAACCACCATTGAAAAAATAGTGTATTATACTCTCAGATCCCAAGAAAAGAACACATTATGCAACAAAGGGCCCTACTGAGAATCACTTGGGGTCAATTGCAAGTCAAAAAGAGAGAGGGGTATTGTTAAGAGCCTTTATTGTGGTTCTCAAGGAAAGGAACAGGTAGGCCAGGGTATGCAGATTTAAGATTGGCAAGTTTAAATAATTTCTGGGGCTCTGAAGTATAAGGGCTATCTCCAGTTGCCTGGTACCTGAACCTGGGGTGATTAAATTAGATGTGTAGCAGCTAAGGGTTTAAAAGCCAGATATAGGAGGAGTTGGGGTGTGGACTTAATTGGCTGATCAAGAAGGGGAACTGAGCAGCCTCTAACTGGGCCTCACCTGGATCAAGACAACATTTATAAAACTATGATACAATTGACTCCTTGATATCTTGATACAAGTTTAAGTTCAATTATCTGGGTTTTAGAAGAGACTTTAGTTGCCCTAAACAGTATAGAAAACATTTTATTGTGGAAATAAGGAGTACAAGTAGAAGCGTAAGAAGTCCTTATAGGCTGGCTCATAATTAAGTTTCCTATTTGCATGACATTATCCAAGAAGACAGATCTGAAATTTCTGGGGTCTCTAATAATATCTTGATAGCATTGTAATATGTGTAAAACTTACGTATTTTGGATAATACATTATATTTTGGTGTAGTTCTCAGATCAAAGTGGTAGGTCCAGCAGATATGTTTGTTGGAGGGTATGAACTGATAGTTTAGTAAAGTATATGCAAAGATTGGTAGCATTTGTGTGCCCTAGAGGAGGGATGTTGTGGTTGTAGCGGTCATGGTTGAAGACTCAGGGTGGAAGGCTGTGGTGGAGAGTTGAAGGCTTTAGGAGAAGGCATTGAGGAGTGGATGGCCCTCTCCTCAGGGTGTAGAGGGGTGGATTGATATGAGGTAGTTGCCTCCTGAAGAAAGCAATAATCTCCACTAATTTTTAGAAGGGCACAGATTATAATATCTTCTACCAGACTTCCTCTAAGGCATGGGAGTATAGGGGTATATGTGTTGGCAAAAGCAAAAATTATACCAGGAACACATGTTAAACAGTAAGCTCAGAAAATATAATAGAATTCTAATATCAAAAGAAGAAAATAAGTATTTTATGTCTAATTTGTCAGCACCTTAGATGAAGCAGCCTGTGGGTATCAGGAGAGCAGAGGTTTTAGTGTCTCTGGTGAAGTCATTACAAGGAATGATATTGTCTTCTTTGGTGCATTCCTGGGCTAGGGTGATATCATCTGGGATGTGAAACTAGGCATTCTTTTAAAAAAATACCCAATGAAATTTATGTGTCTTGTGTTTGTGGCTCTATGGTGTTAGATAGAGCCAATTTTGTAATCTGAAGGCAACATTCTGCCTAGGAACTTGATTTGTAAATATCTTTTAATTCAGGGGTGCACAGCTAGCAAAGGTGATGTTGGGATTAGTGATGCTGTTGTAACGAACTAAAGCATCAAAACTGAACTGGTACAGTTAAAGTCCCCATTAAAAATTGCCAAATCTAAGTTTCTAATTTTTAAGGTATTTCACAGATAGATAATGAGTCCTGTTGCAAATAGCTTTTAAATCATAGGCCTAATTTGTGTGTATGTTGTTAATGGGTGTTAGTTTACTTAAAAAAAAAAAAAGAAAAGTCCAGCTACTAATGTTTGGGATCTCACCAAAGAAAAGGTTAACATTCAGCCCACAAGCCATACACATTCACACAGTGCTTTCAATTAAGTTTTTAAGGAGTCACTCAAATTATCATAAAAGTGAAAACAAAAAAAAAAGAGTACTAGAAGAAACAGATAAATGTAGCAAAAAAAATTTCCTAAACAAACAATCTATAGCTAGTCTTATTTATTTTTGGATAAGGATAAGAACTACATGCAAAATAAAAGAACAGTGCTATGGAAAAGCAACAGAAAAAAAAAACGTAAAAATAACAATATAACCAAAAGCTTTTTAAAATTTATTTGAACATTCTTGAAATGTTACAGATACTGAGAACAGATTAGTGGTTTCCAAGGGTTAAGAATATAGGAGAGAAGAGGAAAAGATGACTATATAGAGGTAGCATGAGGCATATCTTTGTGATGATAGAACAGTTCTGCCTCTTGATTGTGGTGGTGGTTACATGAATCTACACATGAGATAAAATTTCATAGAACCACACAATACATGTACCCACTCACAAATGAGTATATGTAAAATTTGTGAATATAAATAAGGTCTGTGGATTATACCAATGTCAATTTCTTGCTTTTTATATTGCTTTTTATAGCTATATAAGATGTTACCAAGCAAAATGAATGCCAATTATTAAATCTAGATATAAAGAACTGAAAGGATAAATTATATTAATTGGTTTAAAAATAAATAATATTTATAGTTATAAATTAAATGATTATTAAATTAAAAATTGTGATATAAGTATATTGGAAAAATTAAAAGGTAAGTAGGTGGTTTGTTTTTAAAAAGATAACTTTTTAACTACTATAAAATAGGAAGACAATAGTACTTAAAATTCATAAATGAAATAACATAAGAATATTAAAATGTAGAACCATGTATTAGAAGAAACATTTTTGAGTTGAAAGATGGTTTGGGTAAGGAAACTATTATTTTTCTTTAGACTCCTCTGATCATTTTGACTATGAACATGTATTACTTTGACAAAAATAAAATTTTAATAAAGAATATTATATTTGTTAGAGAAAACATAAAATAAAAATTGTTATACTATTTTAAAGAGTGTCATACCATGTCATTAAAAAAATTGGATCAAATGTAAATAAAATGTAATTTTTAGCCCACCTTATCATTTTTATATTAACTACTTGTTTATTGTCACATGGTTATTGTTTGGAATCATATCAGAGTGTCTTAGAAGTTATATTTTCTTTAAACAATATGCTGGATATTAACATGGATATTTTCCTGATTAGCAGCCAACATACTGGATTATAAACCCCTGATGGGTGGAAACAATGTCTTATCTTGTAAATTCAGCACAAAATCTTTTTTCAGCACAATATATGATGTTTAATTGAACTGAAAACAAACTAACAAGATAAATTCAGAAGACTAGTGAAAATTGTTTTCATTTTATAAGGAATCATGAGGTTAGATGCATTCAATTGGCTCTATATGAGTGAAACATATAGAGGATAGGAAAATTAAAAAAGAAAGATCTAAACTATATTAATCTGCTTGGGATGTCATAACAAAAATTCCAGATTGGCTTAAATAACAAAAATTTATATTCTCATAGTTCTGGAACCTAGAAGTCTAGAACCAAAGTGCTCTCAGGGTTAATTCCTTGTGAGGTCTCTCTTTTTGCCTTGTAGATGTCTGCCTTTTCTCTGTCCTCACACAGCCTTTCTTCTGTAAGTATATGGAGAAAGAGGGAGCTCTATTGTCTCTTGGTTTTATAAGGAAAGCAGTTGTTATATAGGATTAGGGTGACACCCTTATGACCTCATTTAACCTAAATTACCTCCTTAAAGGCCCTATCTCCAAATACAATTAGTATATTAGTGCTTCAACATATGAGTTTTTGGGGAAATAGTTCAGTCTATAACATATATGTTGATACATTTTTAGATGGACTACATTTTTATGGTTAAGATACTGAAAACATTTTTACTACAGCAAGAAAATCAGAGAAACTAGAAGTTGATAGAGCTCTTGAAGATTCACATGTAGATAGGTCTAAGCTGAATTATATTCATTAATAAATGAGACATTTCAAAATTATATCTGAAAGTGACAGATTCCAGTAATATCTAAGAAGGAATTTATTTTCTCTAACCAAAATTTAAGCATGCATAAATTTTCACTTGAACTCTAACAATTTAATCTGAAGCCTCTAGTCTTTGCAAGCATAAGCTTTGGGCATTAGAAACACTAACCAAACTTATCCTCCTTTCTACAAATATAGATAATTTAGAGTAGAGAGAGAATAATTTTTAATAAATTTTTTAATAAAAATCTATATGTGAAGTGAAATTATGATTCTCTTTGCATAAGCCAATCTCCATTATCTAGCCTGCCATTGACTCACTTAAATCTAGACTTTATTTAGATAGAGATGCTTGTAAGCACAACCTACCCGAAAATATCTGAGTTTATGTACAGGTATAAGGTTTACAAGTTCAGCATGCAGCCCATGTGTACACATTGAAGAAAACAGTTTTTAAAAATTTCTTAGTCTATTTTCCAACTGCTCCTTAGGTATTGTAGGCCTCGTCATTCTTGGCCAGATGCCAATTTTCCAGATCGGTGGTCTTGAGGTCAATGTCAGAAATATAAATAGACCTAGTCTTCTATTTCTTTTTTTAATTTTTGAAAATGTCAAATATTAAGTTAAATGTTTCACTTTGTGCCAGTTAACATGTGCTTAAATTTCTTCTGATATTCAGGGCCTAACTCTTAAAACTGGGAAACTGGCAAGAAGGAACACAAGGAAAAAATTCTCTTAATCGACCTGCCTGAGTTAAACAATGAAATTAAAAGTTGAAGGCATAGTACAAACTTTATGTTAGATATTTAAAAAGTTGCCAGTAAATCAAATGAAGAGTATAATAAACCTTAGTCTTAAAATGCTTTAATGAAAAAAATATCGTATATTCAAACTTTGTTCCTACTTCTACATATTGAACACTGGAAGGTATGCACCTCGGTATTGCAAAGATTTACTGAATATAAATTTACTAAAGTTAAAGTTGATAGCAGACAGAAAAGTTAGTAAAAAAATGTATAAAAGTTAGAAACTCTGACAGATTCATAAGTTCATGTATATAATTTTCTAAAGAAAGATTATTTCCTGAGAAAGAAGCTTAAATTGAGTATGACCTTCAGAAAGGATCATATGCAATTTCTCCATTTTTAAAGCCATAGGGATTTGGACTAAGGAAAAAACATGCTCTGACTGACATGAGGATAAAGTAGGTTTGATAGATTCATTGTTTTCAATATAAATCCTCGATGGCTTTGAAATTGTTTGAGAGCTCTTCTAGACTACTCATTCATTTGACAAATAATTTAGATAAATTTCACAACTATAAGTTTGTTTTGTAAATAATACTCTCTATAAAATGTGTTTAATCTGGTTATTAGATCTAGTAGATTGATGGTTTGAGTTCATTTATGTCTTTTCTGATTTTGTGCCTGCTGCATCTCTCCATCTCTGATAGAGTGTTGAAGTCTCTAACTGTAATAGAAATTTCATGCATTTCTCCATGGAGTTCTATCAGTTTTTGCTTCACATAATTTGACATTCTTTTGTTAGGCACATACACAGTTAGAATAATGTCTTATAGGAGAATTGACCCCTTTATTATTAGTATGCAATGGCCTTCATTATCCCAGATACGCTCCTTGCTCTGAAGTGTTCTCTGTCCAAAATTAACAAAGCTACTCCCATTTTCTTTTGATCAGTGTTAGAATGGTATGTCTTTTTTCCATGTATTTACCTATTTTAATTTAGTTTAGTTCCAGATATATAGTACCATGGTTAGACATTTATATAACTTATGAAGTGATCCCCCTGATTACTCTAGGACCCAACTATACATAAACATTACAATAATACTGACTATATTCCTTATGCTATATTCTACATCCTTGTGACTCTTTTGTAGCTACTAATTTGTACTTCCTCCTCCATTCACTTTTTTCACCCAGACCCACCCCCACCCCCGGCCATAAAAAAATTAAATCTTACCATTAGAAACAATATGAATGGACCTAGAAGTATTATGCTGAGTGAAATAAGTCAGACAGAGAAAGACAAATGCCACATGATTTCACTTACATACAGAATCTAAGAAACAAAAGAAATGAACAAACTAAGCAAAAACATCTATCTGCCTTTAATCTATGTGTTCTTATATTTAAAGTACAGGCAACATATAGCTGGGTGTTATTTTTTTGATCCATTGTGACAATCTGTCTTTTGGTGCATTTAGACTATGACATTAAAAGTATTACTGATATACTATCTTCCACTCTTTTACTGCCTTTTGTGGTTTTAACTGCATTTTATATAAATACATTTTCTTCTCATTATATTAGTTATACTTTAAAATAAATATATATATATATATACACACACACACAAATATATATACATATATATTTTTTTTGTGTGTGTGTATATATATATATATATATATATATATATATATATATATATATATAATCTGATATGGTTGCCCTAGAGTTTCCTATATACACTTACAACTAATCCATGTCCACTTTAAATAACATTTTACCACTTCATAGGTAATAAGAGCACCTTCAAAGGTAGTATGAGCATAATAAAATAATTTGAATTCTCTAACTTATTCCTTGTACTTCTGTTATTTTGCTTCTATATAAACACCTATACCTATATATATTTAAATTCATTGTTGCTATTATTATTTTTGACAAATTGTTTTCTGTTAGATTAATCTAAAAATAAAGTTTTTATCTTATCTTATAGCTTCTCTGATACTCTTTCTTTCTTTATGTATATCAACTTCAAGTTTCTGACCTATATAAATTTTTTCACTCTGAACTTTTAACACTTCTTGCAAGGCAGCAGTTTACTGGTAACATACCCTTAATTTTTGTTTGCATGTTTTTTTTTTCTCTTCTGGCCTCTTTCAGGATTATTTTTTCTTTTATTTTCTGTAATTTGAAAATAATGTATCAAGGTAAAGTGTTGATTTTTAATTTTTGTTTGTTTTTGTTTTTTTTGGAGTTTACCTTGCTTGGTGTTCTCTTTACTTTCTGGATTTGTAGTTTGGTGTCTGACCAAATTTGGGATAATTCTCACTATTGTTCCAAATACTACTTCTATTCTCTTCTTTTCCTTCTATTTTTGCTATTATCCATACACTACATCATTCATTCATTCATTCATTCATTCATTCCCATATACTACACCTTTTAGAGTTGTTTCACAGATCATAAATATTTTGTTCTGGTTTTATTTTTACTTTTACTCTTTAGTTTTCAGTTTTGCAGATCACTATTTAAATACACCCAAGCTCAGAGATTCTTTCATCAGCAGTGTCCCCTCTGTTAAGCTCATCAAAGGTATTTTTCATATCTGGTACAGTGTTTTAATCTTTAGCATTTTTATGGGGGGTGTCATTCTTCAAATTTCCACCTCTCATCTTACATTGCCCATCTGTTCTTCCATGCTATCTACTGTATCCATTAAAGCCCTTAGCATATTACTCAGAGTTATTTTAAATTCCTGGTCCGATAATTCCAACATTCCCGTAATTTTGAGTCTGGTTCTGATGTGTGCACTCTCTCTTTGAACTGTATTTCTAGCCCTTTAGTATGTCTGGTTTTCTTGTTTCAGTGTGTGTGTGTGTGTGTGTGTGTGTACACACACACACACATGTTGTACTGGATAAAGGAAACTTATAAATTGGCTTTTAGTAATGCAATGGTAAGTTGCATAGGAAAGGAAGTTTTCTGTGGTCCTACGATTATGTCTCAGTATTGTCATGTGCCTCATAACAATATTCTAGTTGATCACAGACAACAAATATGATGATGAGTCTATAAGATTACAATGGACCTGAAAAATTTCTATCACCTAATGAGGTAATAGCTGTCTGTCATAAGACAATGCACTACTCACGGTAATGCTTGTGTAAACAAACTTACTGTGCTGCCAGTCATACAAAAGTATAGCTCTTAAAATCAAGTGAAATTATATAATACTTGATAATAACAGACAACTATGTCACTGGTTTATGTATTTACTATATTTTGATAATTATTTTAGAGGACATTCTTTCTATTTATAAAGATCTGCTGTAAAATAGTATGCCATGTTATACCAGCAGTAGCCTCACACTTCTTGTATTTACTGTGACTCTTGATTGTGTCATTTTCTCTTGTGATTGTTTTAATTTCATGTTTTATAAATTTTGTGTAGCCTAAGTGTACAGTGTGTATAAAGTCTATAGTAGTGTGCAGTAATGTCCTAGGCCTTCATATTCACTTACCGCTCACTCACTGACTCACCCTGAGCAACTTCCAGTCTGACAGGCTCCTTAAGTACCCTCTACAAATGTACCATTTTTGTATTTATACAGTATTTTTGCTGTACCTTTTCTATGTTTAGATATTCAAATATCATTGTGTTATAATTGCTTACAGTATTCACTACAGTAATATGCTGTACAGATTTGTAGCTTAGGAGCAATAGGCTATACCATATAATCTAGGTGTGTGGTAGGATATACCAACTTGCTTCCCTACTTTAAAAAAAAAGTAGATTTTTCTTTCTACACTGTTTAAATCTTTGTTTGACTAAGCACTGCTTTTAAATTTTTCCTTTTTTCTTTAGTATTCAACCTGGAAGAAATATTGTAGGTGTGGATTACCACCAGATATTCAACAGGATTAAGAGAAAGAAGAGGAACCTGAACAAAAAAAAAATCTTAATAGGTTAAAAGCACTCCAGGAAATGTACTTTTTAAATAAATTTCTGTTTAGCCTGCTTTTTTCCCCCCAAAAAATGATTGCTGTGCCCAATATAATTTATGGGACATCTGACTGAAAATTGGCAAAATACACATTTCCCATTTAGGAACAGAATTATTATAATATAGGCAAATTCTTTTATCCTAAGTGAACAAAATTCACAGTGAAAAATTGTGTCAGAGACTGAATTTTGCTGGGTTTGCTGTATGCAAGCTGAATATATCTAATTGATATTGGCTTTATATAATAACAGTAGATTCAAGTTATCTTTATCTCTCTTATGATTAACTTTCATATCAACTTTCATTTTTCCAAATGTAGGCACAGTTTTTCTCCAATTCTACAAAATGTTTCCACATTGGAAAAGCCTCATAATACTTTAGGAATTTATGCAGAGGAAAAGTCTCAAACCTCAAGATCTTGACATAGCCACTGGTGAGTTTTTCCAAATTCACTAGGATGCTGCTGATTAGAGATGCCAAATGGTTTTTCCAAATAACTGAGCCCACTTTATCTCACATGCTGGCCCATTCTAAGCTGTGATAAAGTGAACTTATAATGTCCTACACTTATTTATCTCAATAGTGAAACTTTCTTGAAAATGGAACTGTGATTTAATTATTGGTAACTTTATAAAATCCATTTTTCTGTATTTTATATAGCAGACTTTTCTTAAGTTTTGGTACTTCATGATATTATGTCTTATTTGGTTTGACTTTCAACAGTTGTAAAATAATCACGGTTCAGTTTCAGAGAATGTGAACTTTTAATTGTTGTAAAAAAATACAACATTTAATTTACTACCTTAACCATTTTTAAGTGTTACAGTTCAGTAGTTTTACATATGTTTACATAGTTGCACAACTGTAGACTTTTTTATTTGGAAAAAATGAAACTTTCTACCTACTAAACACTTTCTTCCTCCTCCTTCCTCAGCCCTTAGTAATTATCTTTTCACTTTCTATTTTTATAATTTTGATTATTTTAGATACTTTATAATAGTAAAATCATACAATATTTTTTATGTGACTGGCGTATTTTTCTTACATAATGATCTTGAATTTCATCCATATTATAGCATGTGACAGGATTTTATTTTACTTTAATGATACATAAAATTTCATTATGTGTGTATATACTACTTTTATTTATCCATTTATCTGTTGATGGATATTTGGGTTGCCTTTATCTGTTGATTATTGTAAATCATACTGTAATGAACACAAGTTTGCAAACAGCTCTTTGAGATCCCAATTAGAATTCTTTTTGATATATACCCAGAAATGAGATTGCTGGATTATATGGTAATTCTATTTTTAACATTTTCAGGTGCCTCTATACTGTTTTTCATAATGACTGTACTATTTTACCTTCTCACCATCAATGCACAGGTTCCAAATTCTCTAAATCTTTGTCAACATTTATTTCCTACTTTTTTGATAGTGGCCATCCAAATGATTTAAATACTATTTTTTTTGTAGTTTTGATTTGCATTTCTCTTATGATTAGTGATGGTGAGCATCTTTCTATATTCTTGTTGGCCATTTGTATACCTTCTTTGCCAAATTGTCTGTGTACTTTGCTGTTTTTTTAATCAGACTATCTGTTTTTGGTTGTTGATTTGTAACATTTCTTACGTATTTTTGGATGAATGAGGACATTTCAGATGTTTTAAGCACAAAAATTTTATTTCAGAGTATTAAATGGCTTAAAAAGTTATTGTTCTGTGGCTATGCCACCCTGAACAAGCCTGATCCTGTCTGATCTTGGAAGCTAAGCAGGGTCGAGCCTGTTTAATACTTGGATGGGAGACCACCTAGGAAGGCAAGGCACTGTAGGCATAAAAAATAAAAAATAAAGGTTTGTAAGCTGACAAGGTCCTTGCAATCTATAAGGTCAATCAAGGTTTGCTTTGCCTAAAAAAAAAAAAAAGTTAAAGTTAAAGAAATTTATTTTAGGCTTAGCGTTCAAGATGACTTATTTGAAAAACAGAGTTACAACAAGAGTTAATGCTTCTTATGTGATTAAGAAAATTAGTAATTTTCCACTATAAATGCCATATCTAAATCCATGCTGTGACATATTACCAAATGAAGAAAGCCACCTACAATCAGAAAACTTAAAATAAAAAAGTCATTCTCAGAAAGTCCCCATGATCAGGAAGCCACTGTTACAACTGCAGCTTCTATAAACACCTGAAAAAAAGTCACTAAGAAAATGAATGCCCTATACAATTCTTATTAATACTAATAGATCAAGTGATCACACATTGATATCTTTGCCAGTGCTGCCACAGAAAACCAGATTCTACTATTACGGTCTTTGCAAACAGAAACTAATAAAAGAGCAAAAAGAGCTTCAATGTCACATTTACCAAGCAAATGTCAAGAGAATGCCTGATGGACAGAATCAAAATTATATCTAGAGATGTAGCTACAAGAGTTTCTAAAAAATGCAGAATTCCAACCCTTGCAATACAGAAAAACACTACAGGACTATGTTAATTCGGCTCTTAGGCTCTAATTCATCACATCTACCTCTAAATAAAATACAGATTTCAACCACTATCTCAAAGTACGGTGTTCCTATGAAAAATTTTATAAGCTGAAATGCATAAAGCAAAAAAGCCATTAACATTCATGTATGGAAAAAATTTTGAATGTTCTCAGACTCCAAAAATAACTTACCAAATTACACAATACAACACACAAAACCTAGAATAAGTAAAATCAGGAATTATCTGATAAATAAACAGCCTCTATAAAGTAGAGTGAGCTTAGTTGTGCCACTCATTGGTCACAGAGCACTCTGCCTCTGTAACAACTTGCTACAAAACAAACATTAAATACTATTTTCACTTTCTGACTTTCCTGTTAAAACAAAAATCTTCTTTAGATTTCTTTTGGTTAGCAAAAATAGGTACTAATGTAGGTCTCTCATGAATGCCAAGTGGCATAATGCAAACTTTCAAAAAGGTAGAGGATAGCTGTAAAGGGTTTTGGTTTTTTTTGTTTTTCTCTTTGTTATTTTGGTCAAAGTAAGAGAGGATAAGCTAGAAGACTTCATTTATTGAAATCATTCCAGGCTTATTTTCCTAAAATTCCAATCTGATTGTTTTCTCTGGCTCAACATGACAGCATGTTAGTATAAAATATAAATTATAATCATCTTTATCCTTTATTTGACACTTCAAAAAGATGTACCTTCATGCTAACCTTGCATAGAAATCCCTTTGCAGTGACAGAAAAATGACTCTGTGACCCTATACTCAATTATTTTAGCATATAAATGTATGTTTTCATTCATGAGTCATGTAAAGAACATGATCCTGGTTATGGTGCTAATCTGAGTAGAAGATGGAAATAGTCTGATAAAAGTAAGAATTATTTGAAGTATGAAAGAAGAAAGGCATTTGAGTTAAAAGAGGCTGGCTCTTGGGAATAGTGAATTATCCAATAAAATAAGAGATGTTTCATTCTTGAATTGAAAAATAGGATAATCTGGCTATTAATTATCTATAAATCGAATGAATAAAACTACTTTTGGTCTCCACATAATATGCAAAAATTGATTAGAAAAATGGTCTTTCTCAAATGGAGATATAATGAAACTTATATGAATTTCTTATAAATCAAAATGTTATTTATACTTTTAGTAAAATATCACTCCATCTTAATCCTAAAGTTCCCCTCTCTCTTGTCTCAGGTAACTTACAGTCAAATTTAAAGATAGAAGGAGTAAACTTAGGGACCAAGTTCTCACTTTCAATAAAATGGAGACTTAAATGGTATTATCCTTGATTAGAATTATTAAAGAGAAATTCTTCTAAAATAGTTCATGACAGGACTTCTGAAATCTGATTATATCCTGATTATAAATCTGGCTTGGGATTCTATTCCAGATAAAAATCTAAGAGAAAAGTAGTTTTCAAGAGGAATTTTAATACATTATATTAGAAGCCATAGAAATCGATTGCATAAAAAACATATTATAATTTTCTTATCCTTAGGTAACTGGAATTTTGATCAACCTAAATTATCAGTTAAAGTTATTTAATTCAACATTTATTTATTGAATACCTACTATGTATCAGGCATATAATTAAGATAATTATTGATGAAAAATAATAGACAAAATCTACTAATGTTTATAACAAGTGAATGGAGATAAATGATAAAATAAACAAGCATAATATAAAATATTAGATATTTATAAATGCTATGGAGAAAAGTGAAGCAATGACTAGTAAATAGAAAAGTATCATAAATGAGTTGTAAACTGGGCAAAGAACCAAAGTTGGTGAAATATATTATTGTTTCTAGGAAGAGTATGCAAGGCAAGAGCAGGAATATGTGCAAAACCCATAGGTTAAAACTTGCTCAGAGTGTTCAAGGAATGGGAAAGGAGGCTAATATGCTGGGAAGAAATAATGAGGAAATTTACTCAGAAGCAATAAAAGGCAAATCAAGTAGAGCCTTGTAGGCCATCATAAGGATCTGGTTATTCTTGTAAGCTATTGAATGGTTTAAAGAAAAAGAGTAACATGACCTTGGAAATGATAAATTTGATAGTGAGAGAAGAGGGACAAATTTAGAGACTACTTTAATGTTAGTGAGAAATGGTTATGGCATGGGTATGGTTACAGTACATGAAAATGCTAAAAAGTTGAAGAACGATAAGGGCTATGTTTTTAAATATGCAGGAAGGGGTGAGAATTCACTTGATTTTTGCTAGAGACATAAATGTTTTATCTATAGTACAAGGAGAGAAGATAGATATATATATAGGTTGTTGATGTTGGGAGTTGTATTTTATTATAAATTTTTATCATTAAAATGGTAGCAGAGTCACTAAGTATAAATAGGGAGAGTGAACAGATAAAGAAAATATAGTATGATGCCATGCAACTCTAAAGATTACATATTTGAAGTTAATAGAAAGGTATTTAAAGGCAAACAATCAGCATGGTTGCGAATTACTTTCAGGCCATATTTAATTTTATGTGTGTAGGATCATAGAAAGCAAACAGTTGGATTTAAGCAGGGTTGGAATTTTGCCAAATTAAATAAAAAATATAAAAAATTGGAAATATAGTTGAAAGTATATGTAAGGAAATAATTTTATTAATATGGAATCAAAACTGGTGTAGGAAATAGTGATTTAAGTATGGTGAAGTATGATAATATGGTAATCACATCAATAGATTATAGGTCATAGTGGTTGTGAAGGAATTGATGGAGTAGCAATACTACAGGGAGTGAGCAGAAGAGAGGATACATAAAGTGAGATTATGAAGGGTTTGTGTTTGTTTATAATGACAAGATCCAGGGAATGAGCAAGAGAAAAAAGCAAAAGGCTGATATAGGGTGAAAGGAAAGATCATAGTAGGAGGAGCAAGGAGGCCCAGAGAGAATGTGTAATAGAAGGATTACACACACACACACACACACACACACACACACACACACACACACGGACATAATGAAATTACTAAGAAACAGTAAAAACAGTGTTGGAAGAAATGACTATAAAGAGTAACTTAAAACTAAAGGAGTTGCCTATATGCCCAATGACTATAATTATTCAATTTCCTGTAATTTGAAGATAAATGATTTTAGGGAGGGAAGTAGGAAAATGGCCTGGAAGAATAATGCAAGAATAAAACAACACCCAAAATGGCACTGGGAGTGAGAGAGAAAAGCATTACCACTGAGAACCTGTTTGGCAAATGGGTAACTGTTTTTAACTTTTGTGTAGATGCAAACACCTATGAGGATTGGCCACGTTGATGGCTAATGGCCTTGTTGATGATAATTCTCTATATTTTTTTCCCTCAGCTTTATGGTTAAAGAAATGGACTGGGCAGAATTTGATAGTAGTAGAATTTTAACATTCATGATGGTTCTAATTTACTTCATACCAACTCTATAAATAAATTCTCAACTACCTGGTTATTATCTGAAATTTAACATTGCGGAGAATCATATTAAGGATTCCTCCTTAGAAATGGCTTTTCTTACATGTGTGTCAAGACCATAATATAACTTAATTAAGGAGCTTCACTATCATCAGCAAGTTTTTGTGCTGGAAACCAGTTATTTTAAATCACAGATTTTCTTATTTAGTCATTGAATGGTCTTACAGATAAGAAAGCTTACATTGCTACCATATTTCTTCCAAACTGTCTTTGGAGATGGGATTGTTACTCTCTTGGGGGGAATTTTAGACTGTAGCTCTGCTAATTATCAGGAAATAGAATATTATATATGAGCTATCAATCTTCCCAAATGGTATAGATGAGGTAAAGGAGAACAGAGGTCATAAGAAGATATGTTTTCAAGCACTTTTTAATTTTTATAGTCTTTTAACATCTCAGTTGTAGTGAGGACATCTGTTATGCCAAGAATAAGTGACCTTAACCAACTTTAATTTCTTATACTGTAGTTATTTTTTTTTATGTAGCAGGAGTACAAAAGTACTCTTTTTTGATAGTTAACATATAGAAGAAAAAAGAATCCATTTCATCAAAAAATAGTTTAATTAATTTGCCTCAGATTTTTTCCAATTTGTTTCCCACAAGAGAAGGGTCTTAGTATTTTCATTATCTTAGTGATTATAGATTTTTTAAAAGACATTTATTTCATAATCAAGAAGGATGCTAACATATTTTGAAGGTGTAGAATTCAAATTCATAGAGCTACTTTAAAATTACTTTTAAAACTCCATGTATTCAATTTGATGAATAACTATTTTCAAGTATACCTCAAATGTATGCTAAAAATTACAACCTATCAACCTTGAGTATAAACACTACAAATATAAGCAATTCCTCATTAAAAGCAGCAATTTATTGTCATGCAGGTTCACTTTACCCTTTTACTTATTTAGAGGTAAAAATAAGATAAGTAAAATGCAGAGGTTCTCTAGCAGTTCATACTCTGGGATATTCAATTACTTGGTGGAAGCTGATCATTAGATTAGATACATCCTGGCACATCACAGAGGATAAAAAGATTCCTCCAGAGACAAAGGTGCTTTAGAGCAATTTCACTTCTAATTATGTTTCCTGTAAGATTTTGTTTGTGTTTGATTTAAAATAGGATGTAATCTGCTAGAGAGGAAAAGAAATCAAAAGATTAACATCACTTTATTATCGGTATGAAATGGGCCTGGGCTCAGGCCAATGTGATGAGAACTATTTATAGAAATATTTTGCTGTGTTATTTAAAGGGGAGGTCGCAGCTGGATAGATAAAATGAGCAGATGTATTACTTTAGCATGGTATACCATCATAACATCAGCAGCTAATGTCCACAATAAAAATGTTTAGCTTTACTACTACATACCTAAAGAACATCCTGGTGTTCATTCTTGGCCCATGAACTTCATAAATTTTTTATGTTAAGTAAAATATAAGGGCCTGAAACAAATATGCCAAGTTCAACTGAATTATAAATTAGAAAGATGTTCGATTATTTCATTCTTAGCATTAGAAAACAGTAAAGTTGTAAAATCATTTTTTCCACACACAATGAAACTATTTCAGGTAGACATCATAGATTTAAAAATATATATATATTCTGATCATTTTTATGTGCTCATTAATTATAGATTTATGTGGGAAAGTAGTAATATGAATCAGTATAGTTTTGCATGTACTATTGATGTTTGTTTTTAAATGGAAAAAAAGGCTTATTCTGAAGAACTGTTTAAAAACTAGAAAAATAGGCAAATGCAATTTGTGGTACTCAATAATATGCAACTTAATTCTTGTTTCCCATTGTCCTTTTAACATGCGGTCACTGGAAAAAATTTTTCTCTTGCTCTTAAATAATCTCAGTCATTGGCCTCAAAGGTTTCAATCTAATTTTAGATAGTTAAATATTCTCTAGTCATATTAAATTATTAACAGAATCTCAATTAAGAAATTAAAATGGCCTATCTTCTACACTAATTATAATACTTGCAATAGATTCTTTTTCTGCATTAAAAATATCTCCAAAATGTTAGTGGCTAGCAGAAAAAAAAAATCTTTCTTTCTCTTAGAATCGTAGCTGAATTCTGGGCTAAGCTTATCTAATTTGGGTACAGGCCTTCAGTTTATTTCAGGTCTTTCTCACCTACCAGCTACTTCACAGAATATTTTCTTCTCATGGTAAATAGTGGAAATGGAAGAGATCAGTACAAATCCTGCAAGCATCTTATTTAAAGCCTCCACTCTTATTATATTTACTAACATCCCATTGGCCACAGAAATTCACATGACCAACTTCAACATCAATGAGGTAAGGAATTACACTCCTTTCACAGTGGGGTAGAAGATAAGACAAGGGCAGAAAAAGAACAGAGAAATGTTGGGAAACTGTGAATTTACTAGCATTGGCAAACTGGAAACCTAACTTAACAATTCCTCTCTCATCCTCCACCCTGGGCCCATAGTAAGCCGACAATTTGCTGTGGGTATGGTAGGTATGCTCATTCTATTATCATCCCCCACTTCCCTCTCTAATAACCATATGAACTCATTCACAGCTAGAGAGTAGGGATGTGGTGTTAAGAAAACAGGTCAGTGAAATTTCTCACATGAATGGTTATGGTATAAGATGATTTCTTGCTGTGTGTGCCTGGCTGATGCTTAAATGGATGTAGTATTGTGAGATCTATCCTTGGTACTGAACACATTTTCTCGATGATATTCTCCAGCTGAAATTTTCAGGACATAGCCCATACTTTACCTCCAGCTGATAGCCTCCTCTTCAGTTCCTGTTTTTGTTTGTTCTTTTTTTTCCAGGTAGTTCACTCCTCATAGTTTAAAGTCTTGATATACTTTCCAGAAGTTTTTCTTGGGGAGGACTTAAAAAGTTCTAGGCTTACTATCTCTTCCATGTTATTTATATCTATCCCAAAGAAACACTCATGGATAGAAGCAGTCACAGCCTTCTATTGCTACACTGCCCAAGCGGTTCTCAAATAAATCTCTTTGACCTGCTAACTTACTATCATTTCCTGCCAGCACCAGCCAGCTAAATTCGAACAGTTCCCAAGAGGGGGAGTGAGGATTGAGAAAAAAAAAAAAAAAGAAGAAGAGAGAGAGACAGAAGATAGAGAGACAGAGAGATAGAGTGTGAATACTGCACCCAGAGTTTATTTAGCACAGCATATATATACCCTTGGAGAAGCAACACCCACACATATGCAAATGATCGCTGACCTTTACGTAAATTCTCACAAAACATCCTTGTTTCTGTTTTCATCTCTTATTCCCTGGGGCAAGAAACATTCAACATTAAGCCAAACTTCCTCCTTCAGTAAAGGAGCCCACCTGCTCTGCAAACTTCTAGCTCACAGGCAACGCCAACCCTGTCTGCAGGACATTCATCAAGAATGGCTCCCAACAATTTCCAAAGTGTAGAAGATACACTCTAAGCTTTCTGTAGAAGCCTTAAAATTTTTCCTCTGTAATTATTATGAAAGCATTTTTTTTCTGTACTTTTCCAAGATATAAGAAAGGGCGATGATGAGAATTATAGAGGGCAGCAGTTTTTTTCCCCAAAAAAAGCCTACTGACAAATCACTCCTTAAAAAAAATTCTAGTACATTTGATATATTAGATCTCAAATCAGTGTTTCCTAGATGAAGGGATCAGAAATGATCAAATCAATTCTCAACCTGTTTCAACTACATTCTTCACTTAGATATGTGGCATATATTACATTTGACACTGTGGCAAAGCATCAATTTTAATATTCCGTTATATGTGAATGGCAGTAAAGTCAGTATAGGCAGGCAAGAATAGGCTCATACTACATTTTAATAGTTATGGTTTCCAAGTTAACTTGTAATTAATTCCTAAAAATAAAACTCAGGGAAAACACAGAAAACTTGTTCAATGTTTCTCTCCTGCTTTTACCAAAACTTTGCTGTGTGAATCTAAAATCCACCAGTTTTGTAATTAAACTCTTTCATTTATTTTGATTAAAATTAAATCTTTAACTCATAAAAAAAATTTGATCAGTTTTGATTTTGACTGAATTATTTTAATCAGATAAAGTTTAAATGGTATTATATCCACTTTTATTGTTAAAACAAAGAGCAAACTAACTTAAAAATTCCTCAATATTTATTTCCTCTTGTAATTAGCTTTTTTCATACACATATTAGCATTTCATTAGTTTCACGAAGCCTCTCCTAAACTTTTAGGCTCAGTAAGAACACTTAGTCCATGCTACTGTAGGTCCCTGTATTTCTTTTCCCACCACATTCACAATATTATTGTAATTGTTTTATAGTGGCTTTTCCATGATCCTAAAAACTCTAAGAAGAGACCAGCTTGTCTCATTTTTTTAAGGTTCCCCTGTGTATAGTACAGTGCATAGCAGAGGGTAGTGGTTCCATATATATTTTATATATATTAATGTATATGGTGTCTAAAAGCAGATGGTCATATTTTCATTGAACAACAGTAGACACTTGAATGAAATGTTACAATCTGAGTAAAACCTAGCAAGGTTACAGGTCAAATCATTAATCCACCTGTTGACTCCACTAACACTATCAAAATTGCCACTATTACAAGACTAGTTTGATGAATTGTATTTTCCTCTTCCAATTGGAAAAGGGAAACACCTTATACACTTTGTTTCTCAAAGCCAGACCCCAACCAAGAGCCATTTTGTTGACCTTCAACACCCAACTGACCCAACTGGCACTCAACTATTAGAAGACAATTATAACATGATGACATATATCCTAGGAAATGTAATAAATAAACATGGTATCTATCTTATTATTCTGAAAAAATTAAAAGTATTTTCATAAGAATGCACTGCAGTTTAATAATTTCAACAAATATGATTGAAGCTAAAGTTTCCCCTTAGTGACCAGATAATTTTTTTTCTATTACTCATTTTAATGAATAAAATGATCCAATTCATTTCTAGTGGTTGCAGATGCACCATGGTTAGTGAAATATCAGCCTCTCTTTATTTCTGCTTGTTTCTCTACCCAACATTGTTAAATCCTGGAATTTTTGGTTTGCATCTAAATAATAAAATAATATGAATACTTTGCAAAACCTAACAATGACTCTAAGTTCTCTGCTATGTTATAAGTGATCTTTAGGAGACTTAATGATCCTATGAAAACAAACTATTTCAGAATTTTAAGCAATACCCTTTCTACCATAACTTTTTTTGTTCAATATTGTTCTCAATGACACTCTTAAATATGCTAATTTCAGTAGGTAAGTGGATAATTTTAAAATAAAAAAATGCAGAGATTATAAAATAGTTTAATGTTTAATTTTAGTATTAAAGAGATACAGAGCATCTCAAATAACATTTTTTTATTTTAATAAGATTATCAAGAGATGGTAGATACTAGTGAGAGAAATTTTTAAGAAATGGCTCCTTCCTGGCATAACTTAAATCATAATGCTCTCCATTTTAGCTATTTCAGAATCAGTCCTGACTTTACTTTCTCATTTGCATGCCTAAAAGCTAAAGCACTATGGTTTCAGTCTAATGATTTTAATAATACTTTTCCCTTGCTATAAAACTTTGGCCTACATCAAGCATGAAGGTATTTATGAATGCTAACCCAACTAATTCCATGTATCAACATGTGCTTACAACAAACAACAACAAACTACATTTTCATTTGTAGTGTTTACATTAACTATAGAAGACTAAGTAATTAGACCCAGAATAGGGTTTACAGTTACTTAGTAAGAATAAATTCATAGATTGTATGTGGAATGGTTTAGATAAGGTGAAATCAAATAAAGTAGAATTGTAACATATTGCCTGAAGATGTGTCCTAAGTCAAAAAACTTAATTGATTATTGCTAAGTAGAAGTCTGATCTTCCTTTTGGCTTTTTTTTATTTTCCCCTTAGATTAGTTGGTCTTTAAGTATCCCACTGATTCTGCAATATTTCTTAAAATTTAATTATGGAAGCTAGAGTCAGCTCTGCTTTCATAGCGGTCTTAGGCAAAATTTGCAAAATTAGGCAAAATTTACTGAATCTCAGGAAATCAAGAGATTTTATAGAGTTATGCAGTTAGTAAGAAGAAAGTTAAGGTGGAATTCTAGTCTCAAGCCGTTCCCTAGTTTTGATGAAGATTTAGTTCTCAACTGTTTAATTAAGAGTTGAACAGTTACATAAAGTACTTTCTACTTCTAAGTCTACATGATTTTCTCAGTGTAGATTTTCTTAATAGATAAGTTAAACCCGAATTTGAATAAAGCATATTATGCATATGTAATCTTTAATCTATTAAGTACTTATTTGAGTATCTGTGATAAACAACTTAAACTTATTCTTAATACACCTCTATATATTCATATATCTGTATCTACATATATCTATATTCATACATAATATCTTTAATTTTTTTGTAAAACATTTTAGGTACATTACTTAAATTTTTTCTGTTTTATTTTATTTCTACATAATCAAAACTTCATTTTTATACTTTAAAAAAAAGCTTATATCTTGTATAATTCCATTGAAGGACATTATTCTTTATCATATGGTAGAATCCATGGAGTGATTTTATAAGGACAGCTCTCTGCTTGAATCTACTTGGTTGTTACATAATAAAAAATGCTGCTACTTTTTCTTTTAAATTTTGCAGGTCACATCTTCTCTCTGCACAATAATTCTGGGGTATAGAAAAACCACTCACACCCACAAAATAGCATAGCTAGGCTGCTCTGAATTCATGATTGGATTGAAGATGCTGTGCTCTGAGAAATGAATTTGTGTATACTGTTATTAAAATTTGGATTTAGTAATAATTTGCCAATGCATCTTAGACAGAACTCTATTATTGAATTTGCAAATGATTTTGGTCAAAGTGTTGAGATTTATGAAATAAATGCTTTCATAGTGATAGAGTTCTACATAAGTTGTTAAGTGCAGAAAGAACATACATATTTTCCAAAGAAACAAGCAATCATTTGAGGCAAAGTGCTGAATAGGAAATTACAAAGTTAAGAACACAACATAATTTGTCAGAGTCCTTGAAAATGATGGTTGGTTTTTAAAATGTTGAGATGGTAATATATATTCACCTAAATGTAGCAATAAAGTCAAAGGAAAGAATTTCATATGAGGTGAATCATTATCAGATTTATTATTTTGCTTAAGATTGCATTTACCAGCACTATCATCCAAACATAGTGATGTACTTTCTTTTTTTCCATAGAAATCTTAAGATCAAATTATTACATTTGTGTTATATAAAATATCCTTGTGGTAGAATATAATTCAGTTTATATGTTTCTGGAAGTAGAAATCACAGTGCAAAGATAGCTAAATTTTATTCATCAACAGTTTGACGAATCACCCCCCACGCACACACACAAATTCAAAATTCAAATAGAAAAAAACCCATATAACGTTTTATTGCATTTTTTAAATCACATGAAACAATGAAAGAATAAAGCAGGCAATTGTTTATAATAAATATTGTGAATATTTGTGATAAGATGACATAAATACATGAGATAAATAAACAAGACCATTGAATATCAAACATAAAGCATAATTCAGAAACCAAAGGGCAGATTGAATGAAAAATGAGCATTAAGCTGACATTACCAGAAAGAGAACAGTTGAAATAACAGATCTTAAATGATGTGTAAATTCTATAATTAGAGGGCCTGGTAGTGCAGATTAGGGTGGATATGGGATCTAGAGGAGTATGGATTGAACCTTGTTCTCGCACTGCCACTGATTAGATGTATCATCTTTGAAAAGTCATTTAGCTTATATATACTTCAATTTGCTCCTCTGGAAAATGAGACAATGTAAGTAGATGATCTCTTAAATTCTTTTAATTTTAAATTGCAGTAATCTATACCTAGGCTATGCACTGTCCTTGTTTATTTTGCTTATCTCCTATCTCTATAATGAAATTTCTCTCACTTTCACTGTTGAAATCCAATTGATTCTGAAGGAACTGTGTGCCTCAATTTTTTCTATTGCATACTTTGTTTTGTAGCATTTATTTAAACTTTATTAGATTGTTTTTTATATATCAGGACCTCCGAATAGATTGTAAGCTTTTTGAACATATTGTCAACCTCTATATTTCTCCATAGCACATAACTATATGCTTTACAAATAGTATGTGTTTAATAAGTTCAATTCAAATCTATCCAAAGTAACTGGGTTGTACATCAAAAAGTAAAAACAAAATCGATAGATTAATTAATCCACTCTATATATTTATTGAGAGTCAAGTCCTGCTTGAGCATCTGGGGATATAACAATAAAAATATAAACAAAGTTTATATAAAACTATATAAAACACAGCCTTTCAGCGTGTTACATCTAACAATGGGATGACTTTGCAGCTGGTGAAGAGTAAGGAACAACAAAGTAGCATATAAAGTTTGAAGAGATAGGCAAGTCCAGAAGGTAAAGGGATTTAGAGGTCTTGATGGAGTCTGGATTTATATTTTTTATAGCATAGGAAGCCACTGGAAAATATTGAGCAGCCAGGTACATGAATTTATCAGAGTTTTAAAAAGCCACTTTTTGTTTGTTTGTTTGGATCTATGCTTAAAAAGGGCAAGAAAGGGAAGACCAGTCAAAAATTATGAGGAAATTTAATTGAAGACAGTGGTATAAATTTTGATGCCAAGTGTGTCAGAAATGGTAGAATAAATCAGCTCTCTTCCAATTTTATGTTTTATATACTCCTAATCTTGGTTACTCAGAGCTTTCATATCTGGATTAAGTCCTAGGCTATTCTGGCTACTGTGTTCGTCTGATAGATTGATCTTGACAATTACTAGATCTCTTCTAAATCCTTATATGAAAAAAGTCTTAGTGTGACCAGAATTGGTCCATTTCTTCATTTTCTTTCTTTCTTTTTTTTCAGGTAAGACATATATTCACCACTTTTAATTTATGAGATCTTAGGAAAATGCAACTTGTTTCTTATACTGTATATATATGTTTGTGAGGTTTGTGTATATGTGTCTGTAGAAAAGTGTACTGCAGTTACATCCTACATTGTTAATTATTGAACTTTTAAACTATAGTTGATGATTTTTTGTTTTGGATGCTGGAACATTGGGTCAACATGAAATTACAAACTGATATATGAAACAAATTGCTTCTTGGCTTTCTTGTGTTTAAATCATCATAAGTTACACACAATGACTATTAGTGAAATTGATGATGAAGTCTACAAATTTGCTGTATGTTTGGGGGCATTGAAATTAGGTGTCCTCTTATGATCTGTCAGAATTAAAGAACATGTAGGAGTTCATGCTCAAATTCATTTATTTTAAAGTGTATTTGAAAGTATACATGTCTGCTTGGTAATATACCTTAATTCTTCATTATGCAGCTACATTGATTATTTTTATTTTAAGTTTTTTGACATTGACTATTTCCTAAAAACTTATGTACTGACAATATGCTGCTAATTTTCCAATTTTCCAACATGCACAGAATCAAATTAGAAGACCCATAAAAATGCCCTAAGCTATAATTGAACATTTAGAATTCATGAAATGAAATTTTGAGGTCTCAATAAATCTAGTGTACATGCATGCTTCCTTTCAATGACTTTTGAAGTGAGTTTAGACTTGTTCATATAATACAATATTGTTGTTAATAGGACAACATGGTTTCAAGAGGCACAGATTAATGAATTAAATTAAATATCATCTTATGTTCGTCCTCTATGAGAGAATTTTATGTAAGAATAATAAAATACTATCTCCATTTAAATATTTTCAATTTACTTAAACAAATCTTTCTTAAAAACTAATGGCCCAGAAATATATAAAATTACAATTGCTCAATAATGCATGACATTTTATTCTCTTATGTGAAGAAGGATCCATGTTTTTCTCTTAAAATTAAAGAAAATAACATTTGTGTGATTATGATTGAGATAACTATTAATATTATTTCTTGTGAGTAAACCTGACCATAAATTATAAAATCAATCTTGATTAGATGCTACAAGAATTTATACAGTTAAATCTTTTAGTTTAATGTCTTTTTTGTCTGCTTATCAAAATTTCACAGTATCCTAAGGTGGTTTTTAATAGATGGCAAATACAGCATTTAATATTAACTCTCCCTTTCCATGTATAACCAGAACGTGAAGCTCAGAGTTGATTAAAAGACAAAGTGGTATGACATCACCTGGAGACTCATTAGAAATGTAGGATATCAAGCCTCTCTCAAGATTCACTGAATCAGAAATTTTAGTTTTATGAATTCTCCAAGAGACTCACATGTACGTTAAAAATTGAGAAACACTCTCCTAATACATCCCTTCTCATTAACTTTCTACTAACACTGAAAAATACATGTCCTTTCATTCTTTTAATCATTCACCCAGCACATACTAAACACATACCAGTTTGCTGATATCTGCTTCACAATGATTATAGAAAGAGCCTATTATAGTTTTGCTATAGTGCAGTGTCCTGCCTATTGTGCCCTTTGTTCCATTTAATAATTATGAGGGAGGTGATTCTGAAAATTTTAGCTGATATCTATATTCAAAATGAAAAAAAAAACTTTCATCTGAATGCTTTGTCCTTCTGGGAAAATAAATGTTGCCTTTTAAGATTGAACTCAAGCTTCATAAATGGTTATATTTGCTGGGTGCTTTAACTGAGTGGCCTAAATTAACTCTAACACTATAAAATGGATTTCCATTCTTATCCCCATTTTCTAGATGAGGAAGCACAGTTAGGAATGTGACCATGGTCAGACAAAGAGTAAATAATGAACTGGAATCTCAATTCATTCCATATGACTCCAGAGAAGTTAATATTAGCCACAATGCTATGATACATTGGAAATACATATTTAGAAATGGGCTTTATGATTTTGAAATTACATGCATTTATTTCTAATGTTTTTTCCTAAGTTATTGCTTTATATAACCTTATAACATATTTTCCCACCCCTACATTTCTTTTTCTAAGCTTCTATGTTTCCCTCCCTTCTTTAATACTTATAGCTTTCATTTCATATACAGTATGCCATAATTTCTTAAGTAGTTTCAAGGTTTCCTATACCAAATTATGGTACCATTTCTTTGACACAAATATAACATATCTATTAATTTTCTCAGCAAATCACTACAGAATATTTATTTTGCTTCAGGCACTGTGCTAAGCACTGGAGTTCTACTAATGGGGGAAAAAATTAGGGCCTCTGCATTTAGATAGGTTCCAGCCTATTTAAGGAAAAAGACATCAAATTGCCATTATACTAATAAATAAGTACACTAATCAGAGTTTCATAGACCAGATATAAAAGTTATGATAGCTCACAGAAGAGAACTGAGCAGGATTTCAACAAGTAAAAATTAGAGGAGAACTGCCTACTGTTTAGAAACAAAGGTTTTATGAGGGAAAGAAGGATGACATGAAGTGGGACCTGAGAAAGTTTGACAGTGTGCTCAATGCCTTAGCCCAGTCAAAAGACCAAGACTTACCTCCATACTTCCAAATGTAGTTGGACATTATTATGGGTTCAACTGTGCTCCCCACCCAAAGATATATTTAAATCAACCCCTGGTACATCTGAACATGACCTTACTTGGAAATAGTCACTTCAAATGTGCTGAGTTAAGTTAAATGATGCCGTTCTGGAGTAGGGTGGGTTCTTAATCAAATGTGACTGTTGTCCTTATAAAAAGACAGTCACGTGAAAACACAGACACACAGGTAGAACATCATGTGATGACAGAGGTAAAGACTAAAGTTATACAGGTGTTAGCCAAAGAACACGAGAATTCCCCTGCAGGTTTCAGGAGGCCAATGCCCTACAAACACCTTGATTTTAGGCTTCTAACCCCAGAACTGTGAAACAATGTTTTGTTATTTTAAGCAATGCAGTCTGTGATACTTTGTTACAGCAGCCCTAGGTGACTAATACAGCCCTGTCAACTACAACCTAGAAAATCTGTTTCTGTTTTTTCCCTATTAAAGTGTTAACAAAATAAAATAAAATAAAAATAAAGTGTTAGCAAGCATAAATCTCAGAATAAACTTTAATGTATGAAAATTATTTAAAAGTTAGTATCAAATGGGGAAAAGACAAGTTCTTTTCTAAAAATGAGGTTTTAAACCTGAAAATGATGAATCAGAACAATAGTGGGATTAGCATTTTCACTTCCATGTGTGTGTGTACATTCCAGACAAATATAAATTCAACATATTGTTAGCACATCAAATTTCATTATATAATGGACATTGCTTGCAAGAATTTTTAATTATCAAGTAAAACCTAGTAATTACGAAATCAATCATTTGAAAAATAGTATAATCAGGAAGTAGAAAATAAAGGAAGCAACCATCAAAATCTTTTAAAATTTTTTCTCATTTAAAACTACATGTATTTTTCGAAATATTGCTCTTGTTTTTCAGAAGCAAATTACAAAATATATCAGGGTAGTTCTAACTGCAGTTCCACTCCTCCTTTTAGAATGTTTCCGGTATAATTTGGGACATCACATAGTGGGAAAAAATAATTTCCTGCCACCAATGGTATAGTTTCTTTATTAGAACCAAAGATAATAACAAAATTAGAGGATAGGTAATTTTTCAGTGAATATGATAACATTTAGAGTGCAAGTGCCTACATTATTTACAGGATTGTAGACACACACCTGCTTTCTTCTTTTCTATGTTAAGCACATAGATCTCAAGGGCATGGTATACGTCAATATTGTCATAATTTTCTCTTTAAAAGGTCATGTACCATAATTTTTGGTAATTAAAATAATATAGTAATGCATTGTTAATAAATTATTTAGAAATATAAATTATAAATCCCAATTTTCTTTCATCCCCTTAAAACTTATAACAAAAAAAATATATTATGTAATCAAAAATGAAATTATTTAGAGAAACAAAATGCAAAATAAAAATGAATATGCCATCTTGCATTTGTTTTTAAATTTAAAATTTTTTTTTCAATTACAGTTGACATTTGACATTATTTTATGTTAATTTCAGGTGTACATCATAGTAGTTAGACATTTATATAACTCACAAAGTGATCCTTCCAATTAGCGTAGTACCCACCTGGCACTATACGTAATTATTACGATATGATTGACTATATTCCCTTTGCTGTACTTTACAATCCTATGACTATTTCATGACTACCAATTTGTACTTCTTAATCCCTTCACCTTTTTCACCCAGCCCTCCAAATCCCTTACAATCTGGAAGCCATCAGCTTATTTTGTGTATCTATGAATCTGTTTCTGCTTTGTTTGTTTATTTTCTTCCTTAGCATTCATATAAATAAAATCATATGGTATTTGTCTTTCTCTGTCTGACATATTTCACTTAACATGATGCCCTCTAGGTTCATCCATGTTATTGCAAGTAGTAAGATTTTATTTTTCTTATGGTTGAGTAATATTCCATTATTTATGTTCATTATATTGTATATATGTACTATATTCTTGCCATCTTGTAATTAAATTGTAGTTCTCATATTCTAGACTACACGCCTTTATTTAAAGTTTTTATAATAACTTTAAAAATAAAAGATAAATGTATTTATTCAGTCAGTGCCATGTGCTAAGGATAGATTTTATATATATTATCACACTTTATGTGTGTGTACACATATATATGAAATTCAATAGTTCTTTAAATTTATTTCAAAGGTAAAGGTGTATTGTTTTTAGCATTTATCTAATAGGCACATGCATTTTTACCTCTATAATACCTGTATACAGAAAAAAATATACATCACCGAAAACTAAGTTAACCTTATATTCTATTGGAAATTTTCTTTTACTCATATGTCAATGATGCCATATTGAAAAACAAAACCAATAAGACAACAAAAAATTAAAAACATAACCACAAGGCTTTAGTTTATATTATCTGAGTCCCACTCATGAAATAGAAATAACCTGTTAAAAAAATTTTTCTCTCCCTAAAAGTTGGAGACTCTCAAGATTAGTCATACTGTAAAAGCCTTCCAACAGTGATTGAAAGTAAGATAATGTATTTGAGCAACATAAAGAAAACAAAAGACAGTATAAGAATATAGTAGCAATGATCTAGAAATTTTTGACAGCAAGCTGATTTCTAGCTCTTTCTGGCATCTGTTTTGCACTGCCAAGCTTTTCCTTTTCCAATATTTTATGCAAAACAATTTATGGTGCAAACACTTTTTAGAGCTACATTATGTAAAATTTAAAGTTGATAGAAGAAATTTAAAACAGAATTATTTATATTAAAATGTCTCTACTTGGGAGAGATAATAATTTTTAATAAAAATTTTATATATGAAGTATACAACTTATATATATAAATAAGTATATATATATATACACACACATATATATATATACACACACATGCATAATGAAATGATTACTACATTCAAGCTAATTAACATACCTCCACACAAAGTTACCATATGACTGTGTGCATGCACCTGAAATCTACTCTCAGCACTTTTTTAGTGTTCAGTACAGTGGAGTCATCATGCGAGTACATTAGTACCCTGGACTTATTCTTTGTACATAACTAGAAATTTGTAACCTTTGAACAAAATCTTCCCATAACCAACACACATACTGCTAGCCCCTGATAAAGACCATTCTACTCTGTACTTCCACAAGTATGAGTTTTTTTTTTTCTTTTGGATTCCACATATAAGTGAGATCATACAGTATTTGTCTTTGTCTTTGATTTATTTCACTTAGCACTATGTCCTCCATGTTCATCTATGTTGTTGCAAATGATGGGATTTCCTTCTTTCTCATGGCTAAATAATTCTCCATTGTATATTTATACACCACATTTTCTTTATTCCTTCAATAGTCAATGATATAGAAAATCAGGTGGTTTCTATATCAGCTATTGTGAATAGTGTTACTGTGAACATAGGAGTGCAGATATCTCTTTGAGATATTTGCTTTCCTTTGGAAAAATACCCAGAAATAGGATTGCTGGCTCACATGATAGTTCTGTTATTAATTTTTTCAGGAATTTCTATACTATTTGCAGTAGTGGCTCTACCAGTATATAGTCCCACCAACAACGCACAAGTGTTTTGATTATTATAGCTTTGTAGTCTATTTTGAAATCAGGTAGTATAATGTCTCCAGCTTTGTATTTTTAGGAAATTTTTTTCTTCCCTCCAAATTGATTTGGCTCTTTCTGGTTCCACATGAATTTTAGAAATTTTTCTCTATTTCTGTGAAAAATGCCATTAGAATTTTGACAGGATTGCATTAATTCTGTAGTTTGCTTTGAGTAATATGGACAATTTAGCACTATTAATATTTTCAGTCCACAAACACAGAATATCTTACCATTACTTGTGTCTTCGTTTTTTTTTCATAATATAGTTTATAGTGTACAGATCTTTCAATTCCTTGGTTAAATGTATTCCTAAGCACTTTATTGTTTTTGATGCTAATGTAAATGGGATTTTTTTTTCTACTCAATTTATTTAAATGAAACCAAAATAACCCAGCTTACTCATTTCAACCACCCATACCCACTGCCTCTGGCAACCACCAATCTGTTCTCTGTATCTATAAGATTGTTTTATTTTATTAGTTGATTGATCAACTGATGTATAGATATATTATTTTCAATTCTACATATGAGAGAGATGATATTTTTCTTTCTCTGTTTAACTTATTTCACTTAGCATAATGCCCTCAAAGTCCACCTGTGTTGTGGTAAATGGCAAGACTTCATTCTTTTTTATGACTGAATAATATTCCAATATGTTGGGTGTGTGTATGTATGTATGTGTATGTGTATATATAGTGTGTATATATGTGTGTATACATATATGTCACATATATATGTCACACACATATGTGTGTGTGTGTATGTGTGTGTGTGTGTGTGTATGTCACATCTTTATTCATTCATCTATTGATGTACACTTAGGTTGTTTCTGTATCCTTGCTATTGTGAATAATGCTGCAGTGAATATTGTGGTTCATATATCTTTCCAAGTTTTCGTTTTCTTCAGATAAATACCCATAAATGGAATTGCTGGGTCATATAGTAGTTCTATTTTTAATTTTATGAGGAACTTCCATACTGTTTTCTATAATGGCTGCACCAATTTACATTCCCATCACCCATGCACAAGGGTTCCCTTTTCTCCACATCATTGCCAAAACTTGAATATTTCTAATCTTTTTGATGATTGTCTTTCTGATATGCAATGAAACTTCATTGTGGTTTTGATTTCTATTTCCCTTACAATTAGTGATGTCGAGCACCTTTGCACATACCTGTTGGCCATTCATATGTCTTCTCTGAAAAAATATGTATTCAGATCCTCTGCCCAATTTTTAATCAAATCATTTAGAATTTTTTTTGCTATTCAGTTGTGTAAATTCTTTATATATTTTAGATATTAACTCATTACCAGATATAGATTTTACAAATATTTTCTCCCATTCTGTATGTTGTCTTTTCATTCTGTTGATGGTTTCCTCTGTTATGCAAAAGGTTTTAATTTGATTTAGTCTTACTTGTCTATTTTTGCTTTTTGTTGCCAAATCCAAAAAATCATTGCCATGAGAGATGTCAAATAGCTTACCACCTATGTTTCCTTCTAGAAGTGTTATAGTTTGAAGTCTTAATTCATTTTAAATTGATTTTTGTTTATGGTATAATATAGAATAAAGTTTCATCCTTTTATATATGGATATTCAGTTTTCTCAATAGCACTTATTGAATAAGCACTCCTTTCACAATTGTGTTTTCTTGGATCCTTTGTCTTCGCACACACATTATTAAACATGGCCCCCTTAAGCAAAGAATTTCATTTTAAATATTAAGACCTAGTTACCTTAAAGAACAAATATCAAAATCCCCAGGCATACATCTCATGGTAACAATTCACAACTCTGATTTGGTGTATTGTGTAATTGTCTTAATGCTTCAATTATCTTTTATAGGGTCTAGAAAATCATGGTGTCTTAATAGCCATTTCCTTTTATATGTCCCAAATTATGATATGTTAAAGAGTTTTCTATGTATCTCTACCAACTAAACATAGCTTTTTCACTCAATTTCTTAAAAAGATCTTCTTATTGCCATAAACCTAGTACTGAATGTCAAAGTTATTCTGCTCCACTAAATGGGTTAAGTGGGGACCAATCTTGTTTGTACATTGTAATTAGGGTCTCCTGGTCAATCTCCTAGAATATTTTTCATGGGGCCACATACTATTTTATGTGTTGCCTCCATATTAAATTATACTGTAAATAAATTGCTACCCATTGCCTTTAAGCATACACTGCTGGGAAATACTGAGAAACTATTGGTTACTCAAAAAAAAAAAAAAAACTTCATAGTATTGATGTGAAAAATTTCTTGTTTATTTGTTATATCATAGGAATTTTATTTCTGGCATTAGCCTGAATAGTATATTGTCTTTAAAAGCCTTTTTAAAGTGTTATGTTGGTATACCTGCTGCTGATTTGTCCAAGCTCCAGGAAAGATGAGTACAACTGTTCGTAATTTTTATTGCTCCAAACTTTACCTGATAAGTACTTTCTTTATGTTAGGAGATTATTGACCTATAATTTTAATTGTAAAAACTTAAAATTTATAATTAAAGTACAATCTAGATTTTACTTATAAAAATCTATATGGAAGGATAAGATTATATATTCTTTTTATTTTGGAATTTTAGTATTAAAATTACATTTTATGTTTATATATGTTTTATATTACATAACATATGTAGCATAACATATGCTTAGTAATTCTAGATAATAGTCCCCTTCAAATTGTGGGAAATATTCCTGAATTTTAATTGAGAGTTTTTTACACAAGGTTGCACGTGTAAGAGCACAGCAGAAACCAGAACCGTTATATTGAGTAAACAATACAAATTGTCATTCTCTTGGTATTTAATTCTATGTCCCTAAATTTAGGTGTAATAGTTAAAATAGTGAACAGATCCTAGCTACAGGGCTGGTGCAGGATATTAGAACCCTATTCCCTGATCTGCCATGCATTTTCCCTTTAGTTTCTACATCTGGGGATACCTACCAAAGGGTCCTAAGAAATGTTCCGCTTGACTAGAACAGCAGAAATGCTCTCAGTATGCTTATAACAGTGATTTTTTTAGTCTTTGGTATCACTATATTAACTACTGACAAAGCTGTTCTTGACTATGAGGTAAATATGGCCTTCGTGTATAAATCTTTTGTGTACTTAATGGGAAAGTCTATGGTACAAAATATGTCAAGACATGTATCTTATTCTTCCACTAGAAAGAGGCAAAGGAAAACAACTTCTTAGGTTCAGTTTACCAGAATACCTACGTTTCTTCGTTTTTCAAGGCAGGGCACAGAGCTAAATACTCTAATGAATAAGAACGTTTGCTTGTTGTATATTTTAAACCTAGGAAAGAGTGAACAATTGTAAGTCAGAGTGCTAGGTTCTGCAGCAGGAGTGCGCAGAGTACTTCAGCATTTAGGAAGAGCCCTGAAAAATAACAAGAGGATCTTTGGGCTTCTTTGAGGGAAATACTATCTAAGCCTAGTCATAAAAATGAGGTGGGGTTAAAAGGCTGGGTTGGAGGTGGTACTTAATGCATGTACAAAGTTATAGGATTGAAAATAGCAATAGTATAGTATGGTCTGGGAACAAGACCAGAGAGCAAGAGTATGAGATGAAAGGGAAAAAGTTCTAGGTAAGTGTAACTAGAAGGATGCATAGAGTACAGATCATGAAGGCCTTTAAAGGCACTTTGGCATATATCCAAATTGAAAGAAATTGGAAAGTTTTATAGGTGGATAACATGGTAATCACATTTATATTTTAGGAAGATTATCCTGGTTGCAATGCTGAAGCTGATTGGAAGAAGGAAAGCTGGAGGCACAGGGACACTTGAAAAGGCTGTAGGAGAAATGTAGGCAGGAGCTGACCTAAGTGATAGGAAAGATTTACTGGGTAAAATTTGGTCTGCCTCGGGAATGTGAAAAAAACAGAATTGACAAGACTTTGTAAAATTTCAGACCCAGGTAACCACATAGAAGCTAAATATTGTCAGCCTAAATTATAGATCTTTCCTAGGCCAAGTACCAGAAAGAGCACAGGTTTGTTCAGATATTTATATTATGCCATTGTACACATGAGTACTATTAGGCCACCATTGTTTATCTCAATGCAAACGTGATGTCCTATAGAAATGATCAAGTCTCTGTGTTTACGCCCTAAAGACTTTTGTATCTAGCTGTTAAAATAGTACTTTGGGAGATCAAGGTCAGGTTTAAATATTAAGACCCACTTCCCCACATCCCACAGCAATCTAATGCACAGATATGATTATTGAAATAGGCAAAAAATATATATATTCTTTATGCCTGATAACTTAAACTGCTCTAAGACTTCAGTTTTTTTACCACTGATAACCACAAAGGCTTTCAAAACAGATGTTTTCAAGACAGAAATTATAAAGAGAAAAAAAATCTATTTGCCTCTGCATATGGGGAAAACACATGAAAGATAAAATAAAAGAAAACAGTAATTTCTGCTTTCATTTCCAAAGGGCTTTATTTGTTGGTTTCTATTGCATTTTGTCTTTTTTTTTTTCATCCAAGCATCTTGATGTGCTGTCAGATCTCAATATTACAAAATGCTAATAATATACTCTCACATGGTTGAGTATTTCAATAAGACATGCATACCTTCACAAACACATAAATTCTCAAAATATGTTTTTAAAAATCACTCAGAAAGATATAAACTCATTCCTTCTGTCTTCTCTGATAACTTTTTCTTACTCTTGGTATCATAGAAATTTCCAAAAGAAGGGAGATATCGTGGATACCACATAAAACAGACAAACTCTTTCTACCTATTGACAGCTATGAGAATATATGCTACAATGATAATTGTATGGCAGAAAGAAATTTGTGACTAGACCTCTGATGAATTTCTAGTGTTCTCCTTTTTTCTTAGAAAGTTCTATTCAAGATAACCCAATTAAACAATGCTATAAAACCTTAGCTGCAGTATCTCAGATTATTTCTGAGGCTAAGAACAGCAACTCATAAATGGGGCAGTTGAACCACAATTCCTGACATCAATATATAAATCAATAAAGCATACCAATTAGAATAATTTTACCATATTTCTGGGGTTGGGGGATTCTTTTCCTCCCTGTATAAAACCCTCAGTTAAAATCTTCTGATGGACCAGTCTACTTCCATGGCTGATATTTAGATTCTAGTTTTAAACTACATTTTATTCTATTTTTTAATACACATTTTAAAATTATTTATAACATAAAGGGAATGCTATTTCTCAGGAACCCTGTAGGCAACTGTGTAACAACTCTTGTTGTCTCTTGGCAAATGTTTTTCCTAATTTATAAAGTAAAATGAGAATTGAGACACATTGACATAAAAATGCCATTTACAACAGCACACCAAAACCAATAATAAATCACACAGACAAAAGAATACAACCTAATTAAATAGTATTGTCTTGTAAGACCTGTTCAGTCTTCAATTTTAGTGTAGTTTTTCCCTTAATACGCTCATACTAATTGAAGTTCAAGCTATTCAGAAGGAACAATCCAGAGAGAACATGTTAAGGTGTCCCTTAAGGTCCTACATGGCCTTGAAAACTGTATAGGATCAAAATGCTATATTTAAATCTTATTCATACAAATCATTAAATTTGTTAAATACTAGTAAATTTATTAGAGTGAAATTAATTGACTACTATAAGGATTAGAGTTTATTTTAATTAATTATAATAATTATTTTAAGAAATTATTTAGAGGTTTGCTTTTTTCTAATTCATAATTGATTCACCAGATACAATTACTAGTACTTTTATTGTTAATCTCCAGCAAAAAATAGCCAATTCGGAGAAATATTTTTTTAGTCAGTCAACAAACAAACATTCTTAAGCATCTGTTATTTTTCAGGAAAATGATAGATGCTAACTAAATATAAAATGATCCTTGTCCATAGAAAGATTTAATATTATGGGGGGAAATGTTGTTCAGAAAACATTTCCTGTGTATGATTCCATGTGACTATATCATAAAAATCATGAATTAGAAAAGTATAGAAATTCTAAGATAAAGGTACTATTTCATTCTTGGAAGATGATAGAAGATTTCATGGAGAAAGTAACACTTTTGTTGGCCTTGAGTCATGAGTATGTTTCAACAGATTGAGAATTTGGTAATGCTAGTGTACTCTATAGACAGAGGAATCAGGAGGGAGGTGGGTATGACCATGCATACTTGAAAAACACTTGGTCAGATAGAGCACTTACTATAGAATCATAGAAAATAAGGCTAGAAAGGTAGTTGACACCAGGTAGAGCATTTACTATAGAATCATAGAAAATAAGGCTAGAAAGTTAGTTCAAAATCTTAGCTGGTATTAAGTGCCAAGATAACTTATTGGTTTATTCAATATTATAATGGTATTTTAAAAACAAGCAAAAAACATTATAAAGTTACTATCATAACTTTATAAAAGTTTGTGTGCACAGAAAAGTACTTAAGGGAATCAAAATGGAATTCTTGATTTTTTTTAATAAAAAGTATGCACATCTTCACACATCTAAAAGAATATGCATTTTATTAGCATTTATAATTATAATATTTATATATTTGAATAAGAAATATATTTTTCAAAACATAGGAAAGTAAGTGCATGCACACACAGACATACCCCTCCCAATAATCCAACCAAGGTAATATTTTAATATTTTGTTTTATGCATTAAAAATAATTATTATATATACAACTTCAAAGATTACTGCTTTCTATTTAAATATATGACAAATATTTTCTAATTTCAAAAAAAGTAATAGATTTATCGTTAAATAAGATGACAGATTAAAAACACCTGAAAAATCTCTAGGTCCAAATGATAGATTAACATATAACAAAATGTTTTAAAACATACGGCTGATTTTGTAGAAACAAAAGAAAAGTCAGAAAACAAAAAGGATATAATAATAACAGATTTCAGCAGTAGGTGTACTAAGATTTTAATAAATGCCTATGTTTGGATATTTGCATACAATTATCTCACTATTATAAATGAGCTGTAATTAAAATACTTTTCATACATTTTAAACATACATCTGATTATTTTTTTTGAAAAAATTTCTAGAAGTTTTGGCTCATGTGACATACACATTTTTAAGACTTTATGTACATATTGCCAAATTCTTGTTTAAAAAGAATTTACTTTCTAATAACTCTACTGACACCATACCAAGTAGGTTACAATTATTATCACATAGGAATTTTCCAAGAACTGTTCGAGGCTTATATCATCATCTCTAGTACAGAAGTAAAAGCCAAACATCACATGTTTAAAGTTACTTGCCAAATTTATGAAGGTAATAACTAGCAGTACAGTATTTCAATTAATAAATTATGTGATTTTTAAAATCAATGATTTTAATCACTATATCCCTATAATTCTACTATGAAGAAAAGTGCCAGTTTCTGTGTTTCCCTTTACTGTCCTTTACTGTTCTTTTAAATCTTTGCTAATCTATAGATGCAAATGATATCACATTCTAATTTGCATTTCTTTGATAACCAGTAAAAATTAAACATTTTTTTAAGTTTATTTTTTAAATTAAGACTTTACTGTTTTAGATGAGTTTTAGGTTCACAGTACAATTGAGAGGAAGGCACACAGTGTTCACTTATACCCCTGCTCCATACATGCATGGCCTCCACCTCCTTATCAACATCCACTTCCAGAGTAGTACCCTTGTTATAACTGATGAACCTACACTGACCCATCATAACCACCCACAGTTTGTAGTTAATATTACAGTTCACTCTTTGGGTTGGTTGTACATTCTATGGGTTTGGACAAATACATAACATGCATCATTATGGTATCATACAGAATATTTTCACTGCTCTAAAAAATCCTCTGTGTCCTTCTCATTCATCTGCCTCCCCACACTTCCCTCATCCCTATGTCCAGCAACCACTGATCTTTTTATTGTCTCTGTAGTTTTGCAATTTTCAGAATTCCATATAGTTGGAATTATATAGTATGTAGCATTTTCAGATTCTTTCACTTAGTAATATGCATTTAAGTTTCCTTCATGTCTTGTTATGGCTCATTTTATTCAGTGATGAATAATAGTCCATTATCTGCAAGTACAATTTATCTAATTACCTACTGTGGGACATTTTGGTTGCTTCTAAGTTTTGGCAATTATGAATAAAGTTGCTATAAATATCCATGTGCAGGTTTTCGTTTGGACTCAAGCTTTCAAATCCTTTGGGTAAAAAAAAAAAAAAAGAGTGTGATTGGTGGGTCTTATGATAAAAATATGTTTAGTTTTATAAAAAAAAAATCTGCAAAATTGTTTTCCCAAGTGGCTGCATATTTTCTATTCATACCAGCAAGGAAAGAGAATTTCCATTGCTCTGTATTCTCAACAGCATTTGATGTTTTCAGTATTCTGGATTGTGGCAATGCTAATAGGTATGTACTCATATCGTTTTAATTTGTGTTTCCCTGATGACATCTAATATGGAGCATCTTTTCATGTGCTTGTTTGCTATTTATGTATCTTCTTTGTGAAATATCTCTTAAGGCTGTTGGTTCATTTTTTTAAATAGGGGTTTGTTTGTGTTTTTTTTATCATTGAGTTTTAAGAGTTGTTTGCATATTTCTACTCCATGGCTTCTACTCTGATTCTCTTGATATTGTCTCTCAAGAAGAAGAGGTTTTTAATTTTAATAAAGTCCAGCTTTTCAATTCTTTCTTTCACGGATAATGTCTTTGATGTTATATCTAAAAATGTAGCACCATATGTTATTTTCTATGAGCTTTATAGTTTTTCATCTTATTTTTGGGTCTATGATCCATTTTGAATTAATTTTTGTGAAGGATGTAAGTTGTACATCTAGATTGTTTTTTTCTTTTTTGCATTAGGATGTCCAATTTTTTTAGCACCACTTATTGAAGAGATTACCTTTACCATCTTATGACTTTTGCTTTTGTCGAAGATTCTTTGGCTACCTTTATATCAGTCTATTTCTGGCTTTACATTTTGTTCCAGTGAGCTATTTATGTGTTCTTTCTCCAGTACCACACTGTATTGATTATATAGCTTTATATTAAGTTTTGAAGTTGAATACCGTCAGTCCTCCAACTTTGTTCTCCTTCAATATTATATTGGCTATCCTGGGTCTTTTGCCTCTTCTTATAAACTTTAGAATTAGTTTATAGATACTCGTTAAAAGAATTTGCCGGGATTTTTAATGGAATTGTATTGAATCTAAAAATCATGTTGGAAAAGCTGACATCTTGAAAATATTACATATCCCTCTCCATTAATATCTCTCCACTTATTTAGTTCTTTTTTTTTACTTTATTCATGTGGTTTTGTAATTTTTCTTATATGTATCTTGTATATATTTTGTTAGATTTATAACTTTTATTTTGGGGTGTGTTAATGTAAATATTATTGTGTTTTTAATTTCAAATTCCATTTATTTAGTGCTGGTATATAGGAAAGCAATTGACTATTGTATATTGACTGTATCTGGCAGTCTAGCTATAATCACTTATTGCATTTCTTTTTGTTAATCCAAATTTTCTACAGACAATCATGTCATCTTTAAACAAAAAAAAAATGTATTACTTCTATCCCAAACTGTCCACTTTTTCTTATTATATTAGATAGAACTTCCAATACAATGTTGAAAAGGGATTTTTTAACCTTGTACCTGATCTTAGTGGTAAAGTTTCAAGTTTCTCATCATTAAGTATAATGCTGTAGATTTTTCTAGACTTTTTTTATCAAGTTGAGAAAATTCCCCTCTATTCCATATTAACTGAGAATTTTTAATATGAATTGATTTCTGAATATTGAACCAACCTTCCATACCTGGAATGAATCTCATTCGAACAAGATGTACAAGTCTTTTATACCTTTAGATTCTACTCCAGAATTTTTACATCTATGTATCTATGTTTATGAGAGATAATGACCTTCAGTTTTCTTTTCTTGTAATGTTTTTATCTGATTTTGATATTAGGCTAATTCTGGCCTCTTAGAATGAGTTTGGATATATTCCCTCTGTTTCTATCTTCCAAAAGAGATTTTCAAGAATTAATAAAATTTTGTTCTTTGATATTTGCTAGAATTCACCCACAAACCATCTGAATTTGGTGCTTTTTTGCTTTCAAAGGTTATTAATTATTGATTCAACTTTTAAAATATTGTCCTATTTGGATGGTCTATTTCTTCTTGCATTAGCTTTGACAAATTGTGTTTTTCAAGGACTCGATTTTATCTAGATTATCAAAATTGTTTAATGTCCATGGTGATATATAGTAATATTCTCTTTTGTTTTTCATATTAGTAATTTGTGTCCTTTCGCTTTTTTTCTTAGTATGAATAGAGGCTGATCAATCATATTAATCTTTTCAAAGAACCAGCTTTTGGTTTTACTGATAACCTATGTTCAATTTTATTGATTTCTGCTCTAATTCTTATTGGGTTTTTTTTTCTGCTTACTTTGGATTTAATGTGTTTTTCCCCTAGTCTTCTAATGTAAAAACTTAGATTATTTATTTTAGATCTTTCTTCTTTTCTAACATATTCATTCAGTGTTATAATTTCACTCTAAGCACTTTATCATTATGCAGTGCTCCTCTTTATTCCTGATACTGTCTGCTGTCCAAAATCACTATAACTACTTCCATTTTCTTCTGATTACTGTATACTTTCTCCCATCCATTTACTTTCAAAATATATCTGTTTAAAATTAAATTAGTTTTCTTGTAGATTGTATATTTGGACTTTGTTTCTTCAATTCTTTTGACAATCTGTCTTTTAATAGCTGCACTTAGCCCATTGACATTCAAAGTGCTTACTGATACAATTAAATTAATATCTACCATATTTGTTACTGCTTTTTTATTTGTTGCCCTTGTTTTTGTTTCTATTTTTGTCTTCTTCTCTTTTTCTGCCTTTTGTGGTTTTAACTGAACATTTTACATAATTCTATTTTCTCTTCTCTTTTAGTTTATGTATATTTATATATAAATATGTATATGTATATATATTTAGCTTTTATATATATATATATATATATGTATATGTATATATATATATATATATATATATATATATATATATATATATATTTACTAAATTCTTTTTTAGAAATTGCCCTAGATTATACAATATAAACTTAAAGGTAATCCAAGTCTACTTTCAAATAACATTATATCATTCACAGATAGTGAGTTTCTTCTAATAACAAAATAATTTTAATTTCTTCCTCCTACCCCTTGTACTATTGGTCATTCATTTAACTTATATACCAGTATGTATGTGAGTGTGTATGTATGTATAAAATCTAACACATTGTTGCTATTATTATCTTGAACACTATGTTATCTGTTAGATCAATTAGAATAAAAAATTAAATTATTTTATCTTTACTTATTCCTTCTTTGATGTTCTTCCTTTATGTAGTTCTAAGTCTTGGAACTATAATATATTTCTTATCTCTAAACTACTAATTTTGACATTTCTTGCAAGTCAGGTTTCCTAGCAACAAATTCCTTCAAATTTCAGTTGTCTGAGAAAACATTTATTTTTCTTTTAGTTTTGAAGGATAATTTTACAAGGTACAGAATTCTAGGCTGATGGTTTCTTTTCTTTAAATACTTTAAATATTTCATTCCACATACTTCCTTCTTGTACACATTTGAAAAGTTGGATGTAATTCCTGTATTTATTATAAGGAATTTTTATTTTTCATCATAGAGGAATAAATTTTTCCTTTGGCTTATTTCAGAATTTTTTCCTTTGTTTTTCATTTTCTATCATTTGCAAATGCTAATCTTAGATATAGTATTTTGGGCACTTATCCTGTCTGGTGTTCTTTTTAGCTTCCTGAAAATGTGGTTTTCTGTCTGATGTTAATTTGAGGACATTTTCAGTCGTTATTGTTTCAAGTATTCTGCTGTTCCTTTCTCTCTCCTCTTTGTTATTCCCATTATGCATATTATACCTTTTGTAGTTTTCCTACAGTCCTTGCATATTCTGTTCTGATCTTTTTTTCAATAATTTTCCTCTTGTTTTTCAGTTTCTGAGGATTTTATTGATATGTTTTCTAGTTCATGGAGTCTTTTTTTCAGCTGTGTTCAGTCAGTTTACTAATAAGTTTATCAAAGGTATTCTGTTAGTGTTTTTTTATTGAAAGCATTTTTGTAAAGGTCTGTCTTAGGATTCTCTTTTCTTAAATTGGCCATCTCCTTGCATGCTATCTACATTTCCTTTAATATCTTTATTGTATTTACCATAGTTGTTTAAAATTATTATTTTAATATTTTAATAAATAATTTTAATTATTAAATAAATGAATAATTATTTAAATTAATTATTCCCAGTCCGATAATTTTAACTTTACTGTCCTATCTCGTTCTGATACTTGCACTGTCCATACAAAGTGGTTTTTGTGTGTGTGCTTTTTGCCTTTTAGTATTCCATGTAATTTTTTCTTTAGCCATGCATGATGTACTTGGTAAAAAGATCTGCTGTAACAGGTCTTCAGTAACATAATGGTGAGGCACGGGAGATGGGGAAGCATAGTGTAGTCCTATGACTAGGTCTCAGTCTTTTAGTGAACCTATGCTTCTGACCTGTGAACTTCACAAGTGTTTTGTAGATTTTTTTTTCTCCCCTCTTATGTGGGGAAGAATGGCTAGAGCTAGCTGGAATTGGGTATTTCCATCGATTAACTAGGCTCTGATAAAACCCTAGGAGTTCAGGCTTTGGTTAACTAGTTTCCTCTAAGCTCAGGCCTTGTTAATAAAAGCAGATTAATCTGGTATATTTCAAAATAGTTTTTTTCTCATTATCTCTGTAGGAAACATGAGTGGGATTTTCTCCAGGATTTATTGTGGGAAACTGATTGGGCTCTTAGAGGTAAATATCACCAAGATATGTGGTAGTCACTTTATGACTAAGTTCCCCCTATGACTGAGGCTACCTGGGGATTGTGACTCTCAGCCTAGTCTGCGTTGAGCCTTCAGCAATTAATCAAATACAGTTCAGATTTTCTTGAACCCTGGCACTGATTTCCATAAAGCTTTCTGCTTGTTTATTTCTGCTGTTAAACCATGAATCCCCACATTTGCCTGTCTCTCAAACCTTAGGGGCAACAATTTCCCCTGTGTTTTTCCTTCTCTTATAAATCCAAAATAAGTTGTTGATTTTTTAATCTGTTCAGCTTTTTACCTGAAGTTAAAATAGAGTGGCAACTTCCAAACTGCTTACATATGGAAGTAGAAACCAGAAGTCTCCTGAAAACCTATTTTAATGTTTCTTGACTGTTTCATCTCTACTTTTACTAAATGCTTATTTGTAAGTAGGGATCTGTATTTTCCTTATTTATTTGTAAGAGCTTTTAAGAATTATAGGTATCAATGCTTTTGTAACTACATTAAAGGTATATTCTCCAATAAGTTGTTAACATTTTATCTAACAAATATGTTTAATTTTTATATTTTAAACTTTATCAGTATGTATATGTTTTATGACTCTGAAACATATTACTAAAAGGACATTGTCTTTTGAATTTTATATATACTTTCTATTCATGGTTTACATTTAGAAGCATAAAAAAATCTGTAATAAGTATGACGATTTAAGGTTAATTATGTGCTCTTCCTCTTAACTTTTGAAGTCTTCCTTTGTACCAAATCCTCCTGTTCAACTCTATTCTTCTGCCTAAATAATATTAGAATTTGTAACAAAAAAAAAATCAAAGACAAAGATTCGGCATTTGACATTTAAAAATATTACTTGGAAGCAAACCAATAACCTTAAGAGCAAGAAAATTGTCATGAGGAAAGATTGTCAAATTTCTTTCTCTTTAGTATATCAGCAGCTAGAATATATGGAGTGAACCATAGAGGTTCAAATAGAAAGAGATAAACAGGAAGCCAGTTTTTTCTAATATGGATTAGAAACAGAGATCATGAAGATGACTGCAGATGTATATCTTGTTTTATTTCTTCTGGGTGTTTTTCTAGAAAGTGGAATTTATGTTAGGATAGAACACAATAGTTAGGGCACTACTCATTTGGAACTCTGAGGAGCTTGAAATCAATGACCTGGTAATAGACTTATCAAAGTAATTTTGAGAGTGCCACAACGTCCACAAGAGGGAAGCAATTGAGTTTTCTTTCTCTAGAGAAACACTCATTTTCCATATTACAGATCAGAAACAAGTGAGATGCTTGTGAAAGACCCCGTAATACTGCAAGGCACACACGGAAGAGACCACTCTAAACTAAGTTCTATTCCAGTTGCACCCAAATCTCTGGTTAGTTCATAAACAAATCTTTAGGTAGACAGGCTCATCGAGGACTGCCACTAGGATGGTTTCCAGATCTGAGGGCAGAACAAAGGTTGATGGACAAGGACTTAAGCGATAGATGTCAAGGACACCTAAAGACAAAAGAGATATAGAATTCACCTCACAAACAGCAGATGGCAGTCAGTGCACAACTCAGGACTGGCATGAGACCAAGGGTCTTGTTTCCCAACACATACTTTCTCCAATCTACAACTAGATGCTTGTCTTATGGTGAGAATCAGTGAGGTGGAGAACTTATCCGAGAAGCTACTCGAAGGATGGTTTAATAATATGATTAGTCTTGATTTGAAACCAGATAATAAATTTAGTTAATTTTTTTTCTTACCAACCAGTGTGTGGTTTCTCATGAGAGAAGCCAGAGCAGCCAATGAAAATTAAGGAATAGATATATTTTTCTTTTATCTAAGTTATAGGAAGTTAATTTGCAACCCAACTGAGTTACTTTCTAAAACTCAAATTATTAGAATATTATCTAACTGCAGAAAAAAGTTTTGAAAAAAATAAAGTGTGTATTTCTAAAGATCAAGTAGGAATTCAGAACTTTCAAATTTTACTTTAATTTAGTTACATAGGAGGAGATGAAGGACTAATCCACATTTTGTTTTTATCAACCTCTCCTTATGAAATATGGTCAGGCACACACACACAAAACATCTGCTATTAATCTAGGTTGCTCTTGTTGGAAATTCTCAAAGGCCAAAATAACAATGTTATGAGGGGGAAATAAATCTATATATTCTCATTCATACAAAATACACATAACTCTAAAGTAGATTTTTTTTTTTTAGTAATATTTCTCTGTAACTTAGGTCTGCCAATGAAGTTTTTCTTTTTTGATTCATGGGTAAGAAATATAACATGCAAATGTATTTTAACACATACTCTAAGTTATATGTAAGTATTTTATATGTATGTAAGAATATTTACTGCAACAAACAAATGATTCTGATATTGCCATCATTCATTATTTTGTTTTGTTTTGTCCTTAAATGTCATAAAAAAACAGTATATAATCTTTCACTACTGGATCATAAAAAATAGAAAGATTGGAATCAAGAAAAAAAGTCTATGAGTAAATGGTCCATGACTTTTGGTTCTTTAATATACCTCTTAGAATTCTGTGAAGAAAAAATTGTACCTATGAAATTTCTTTCTATTAAATAATATGGACCAAGATTTTAATGTTAAATATTTAATGGATAATGCAGTCTCATTAATTTATTTTAGAATTGTACTTCTGACCATTCTGGTTGCATCTGCCATCTTTCTTGGCTATTCTATGTGACTCACGAGGTGGGATTCTTACATTTCAGCTAACTTGTCTCCCATTAGGACTCAAAATATGTAGGAGCAATAATGTGAGAGTTTAACTACAATTGTTCTGGGATTACATTTTATGAAGTGGGGGTATTAACTTCAATTTCCCCCTAATTTATTGGTAGTAATTTTATTTCCTTTGTTTTACTCTAGTATGTTCTAAAGAATGGCCCTTGTACCGCAGACTTTAACAGCTTTTTAGGACCTTTAGAGACCGTAGCTAGGCTTATCAACTCTTGGGCGACAACAACCTCCATGAAAGATTTATTGATAGAGAAGATGATTCACTAACTCTCTCATACAAAAAACTCTCTCAACAACTAAGGCATGAGAGTTTCAAAGGTCAATAGCTAACATTTTATGCTACCAAACTGTATCTTAAATTACTTCTTTTGATTTTGTCAGTTTTTTTCTCTAATTTCCTTTTTTACTGTTTAAGATATGGTGGTATAAAAAAAGGAATGTTAAAAAGAAGCATATGTAATAATATTAATAATTTTTTCAAATAAGGAATAATTAAAATAAATTCAGATTTTGTATGCATGACTCTCTCAATTCAAATATCAGAATCAAATTTTCTGCCCTTAATTTGTTTCTGTAATCTACTGTGTTATATTTATATCCAGAAAGTACTGAATTTTTTTCCCTAGGTGTTCTAAAGCATGAATTAAATAGCTTGTTTTCATCTCAAGCTTATTTGATTTATTCAGTGAAGTGATATTAATTCTAAACTACTATTCTAAAGTGAAGTAGTATTCATTTAAAAATAATAATAGGGAAGCTATTAGATATTTAGTCAAATAGATATACTTAGTCAATGAAAATTTAGAACAATTGCTCTAAGTAATTATAATTTTCACACAATTTGTATGCCAATCACACAAATTTGATCAGTTATCCAAATGCTCATTTATTAACTAATTTATATTCTTTTTAAAAGGATGCTAACCACTATATCTCAAAGTGTAGTTCTTCCACTGTAAAATGAAAAATTAACCAGTTTACTTTAGATTTTAAAATTTTAGATTGGTTAATTATATCGTTTTCATTACCATTAAAAGACCAATGGTAGTTTTTTCCACATACTGTTAATATTACAAATCAGCATAACTTTGTTAATATATTTAAAAGTGAGAAGAAATATAAATGAACTAATAGACATCAGTTTTTAAAAGACATATAGTTTTATTGTAACAGTAAAATTCTTTTTGTTTTGCTTTTTTAGGAAGCTGAGTACAGAAGGCCTTTAGTGAGAATAGTTTTTGTTTAGGGAACTATCTTGACAAATTCCTTATGGGGGAGGGAGGAGAGGAAACCTTGAGAGGCAAGGGACACAGGTTAGTACAAAGCAAGAAATGAAAAATGATAAAACTTCTTTTACAAGGATAATACATAGGTTTGGAGAAAAGCGGACAGAAAGAAGAGAAAGGAAATGAGCAAGAACCTCGTGTAAATTTTGCATCTCCCACAAATCTTATAAACAGTTTTTAATATACATTAGTGCACGTAAATATGGCTTATATGGTGAGACTTGAGAAAAAGAGCTCTAGATAGCATTAAACCAATGCAATGAAATCATGAGACAAATAGTATCATCATCCCTAAACTAAGCTAGTTCAGCTTAGTTCTATGTAGAATCTCCAAACCTTTAAATGTGAACTAAATCCTCACTGGCCACACACACACACACACACACACACACACACACACACACAGGGACACACACACACATACACACACGAGTTTTCCCTAAAATGCCTATTTGTATGATTTCTGCTTGGAAAAAGAATTCTGGCCTTTTTAATGTCAGCTAGGGAAACAATGTCAAAAACTAGAACTAAAGACTATGTATTTTATTATTACAGTTCATGTTTTTATTATGTCAATTAGTGAACAAAAGTTTCAGTATACAAAAGTATGTGTATATTACTACAGATGTGCAATGAAAGTCATCTATAAATAATTTTTGATTATTTACAAACTATCCATTCTGTAGATAAATTTGTTGTTAAAATGTCTAATCCCATGTACACTTCCTGAACTGTCTGCAGCATTTCTTGCAGATATGTGTAAAGGTAATGCAAAGTCTTTTTAATCTTTAAGCAAATCATAATTAGTGACATAAATTTCTGTTCTTTATAAAAGGTCATATTATTAAGTCTAAAGCTGGATAGAAATAATTTTGTGTTTAGAGTACCCCAAGGTGCTGTTTATATGCTTATGTGTTTTCTACTGAGACTAAACAAAAAGAAAAACATGAAAGTTTTATTTGATTTTTTTTCAACAAGAATTCACTTGAAATTTGCAGAGGTCTGATCCTTTTAGTTCTTTTGCTCCTCTTAAAATATTCTCAAAATGCTGAAAGGCAAAAATCAGAAGTTCTAAATAAACAAACAGCTTTTTCATGATAAAAAAAGTCCAAAGCTACATTTTGAATTTCATCAATTTAAATTGACTTGAAGCCTCAAAGAACTACATCTTGCCTGAAACCATTCTCCATTCCCAATTCCCACAACTTCATGCTCAAGATTTTCCCCTTTCCACCTTCTGCTGACACACTAAAAATATACATGAGTGTGTATTCTGCATGTAGGGCAACATTGTGTTATCACAGAAGAATATATATTAACTCAATGAAAAAACTACCACTGTATACTTTCATTCATTTTTCTATTCTTACAATAAATAGTAACCATCTATGTCAAGCACTTTGTTAGATAATGGAGATAAAATAAGGAAAAGAAAGAAATAATCATAACTAAATGATATGGTGGAGATGTGCTAGGAGCAAGAAAATCAAATCATCTGAGCTTGTGTGGAAGAAATGAGGAGAACAATAAGAGTTTCTTAAAGAAAATGACTTAAACGAGAGCTGACTGATAAATACAAATTAGCCACATAAAAAGAAAAGAAAAAAATCTGTAGGTAGGAGGAATAGCAGGTAAAGATCAGAAGTCAAGAGCAAATATGGCCTACTTCAGTAGATTTTTAAACAGTCAATATGATTAAAGCACAGAGCAAAGGGAAATAAAGAAAGGGCATGAAACGGTTTGAAGAACTGTTGGGTGTCAGATTTGGCAGGTTTTGTTTTCATCCTAATGACAATGAAAAGCCACTCAAGGGTTTAAATTAGAGATTTAATGTAATAAAATATGCTTTAAAAATTATATGGCCTCTTTATGAAGAGTAGATTGGGAAAGATAGTGCTGAGCATCAATGAAAGCAAGGCTTTTGCAGCAATTCAGGTAAGAACTGATGGCAATTGCCCTGAGCTCATGATACTGAAGGCAACAAGAATTGAAAACATTCATTGGCTATTTACAAGCTAGAATAGACAGGAGAAAGAAAACTTCTGTGTATGAGTATTAGGAGAAAATGTGGTTGTTGATGGTGTGAGAAATGCCTGCCAGCAGATTGATGTGGATAATTGTGGGTATTTTATTCTTTGAGAGTAAACACTAAGATGACAATAAAGATTGTGTGTGTGTGTGTGTGTGTGTGTGTGTGTGTGTGTGTGTGTGTTGGGGGTGAGCTTTTGGGTTCAATTTTGGACATGCTGATTTGAGGAGCAAGCAAGATACTCAGGCAGAAATATTGAAAAGGTAGTTGGATGTCTGGGAGAAGAGCTTTGGAAAGTAGTTGGAGTACGTCATCAGTACATGAAAGATAACCAAAGACTTGAGAATACACAGAACTACTCAGGCAATGTAGAGTGATGAAAAGAGAGGCTGACACAGAAGGCCGAGGACTACTAACACTTAAGGAATATGTAGAGTGATGGAAGAAAGGAATAGTGTGGCGTCATAGTGCTTTCAGAGAAAGAAAGTCAAGAGTTAGAATTGTACTTGGATTTAGTAAGGGGGAGGTCACTAGTACATACTACAATGTGTATAACTCTAATAGGGAAATGCTCAGCAACAGAGATGGCAAGAATGGTGAAATAACAAAGATGACAATAGTAATGTCATCAACAGTATGTACCATAAAGATTTTTTTTAAAAATAGAGGCACCTCTTAGAAAGTATCAGCAATATCCAAAGCATGAAAAGTGGAGAAAGAAGTGTTTACAGAGAAGAACTTCAATATTTGATAAGTAGTACAGTTAGGTAGGGCCTCTGAGCACTTCACTTCTAGCACACATTTATGGTTGTTATTGCTTTTGGTGTTGCTACACTCTCAATTGCCTTTTTTCACATCCTAGACAGTTTGAAGCTCAGAGAAAGACGGGGCATGATGATTATAATAATAGCATTGTTGAAGTATAAGGTGCATCTTAAACTACCTGTTTGAAACTTAGAACAACCTCCCACTTTGAGGTGAAAAGCAATTGTAAACAAAATACATAAGGTAGAAACTCAAACTTTCACTAGGCACATAACTTCTTGAGTGACATCACAGCACTAGTGGATACCACAGTCAGTAGGTTTGGATGCCAATAAAACCACTATCACTGTATACTTGAGAGAGGTGAGGGGCACAATTACAATTTGCAATCTTAATTCTATGTGCATCACAGTGAATGCCTTTAATTAGAATACAGAATGCCTATGCCAGAAAAATGGACAGCAAAGCAGCCAAGGCCATTTGGCATAATTAGGTATAGTGGTCTATCTCCTATGAATATTCATTTTAAAGTATATGGAAGGTGAATGAGGAGATATTTTTACATGAATGGGCCGCAGATGGAGAGTATCTTCTAAATATTCAGTAGCTCACAGCATGCAATTTAAAACACACCATGAAAGGTGCTCTCACATTTCTTTGTCCACAATGATTGCTCCTGCTTAGCATTTCACATAGATCCCAGCCTTAAGGTGAGTTGTAATGCCAATCTAATAATGTTCCTATATCTACGGGGTGAATTGAATCTAATTTTCTCTGGATAATTTTATTATTTTGGTTGACAGTTATACTATATCACACTACTTTATTTAAATTTTTTGAAGGTATATATACTAGGACACAACAACCAAAGCTCTTATTTTAATTTTTAAAAGCATATTAATAATATTTTAGGAAAGTAGAATAGTTACAGATAAATTTAAACCTATTTCTCCTGGTGATGTAAATTATTCATTATAAATTCACTTGTGGTCCTAAACAAAATTCTCTCCTAGCTTTGTTTTTGAGCTGTCACATTTTAAAGGGCTGCAGGTCTTTCATAGCTGCCTCCAGGCTACTGTGAAGTTTTGAAACAGTTAGATGCTGCTCCATCTAATGAATCACTTGGCCAGAAGGGAGAGAATTTTGTAGTAGGGTTATACTTAACACTGGTTTCTCTGCACCAAGGACAGCACACTCCAGAGTGCTAGGACAACTAAAAATTCTGTAGAAGAGACTCATCGTATCTGCAACGATCTTGAGTGTGATTGGTCCTCCATGGCCTGGCCCTTACTCTAGAAACACACCATTCTTTAGGGAAAAAAAAAAATGAAAAGGGAACAAATCTTATTTTATCTCCAGCACTATGTTGTTAATAGCATCTCAAGTTTCATTCTTCTACGTGCTTTGCTTTTATATGACAGTATACATCAAAACCTGGTAAGAACTGATGGTCACAAAGGCGAGTTGGACTTAAAGGATGAGCTCAATAGAGATCATTCCAACAATTCCAGCTCAGATGAACTTCTCTGTACTCCAAGTAATTTCAAGAATAAAGGCTGGAAAGATTTTTGAGAAGAAGAAAGAACCTATGGAAAAATTGAAAAATTTCACTAAGACTTTAAACAGTATTGAAGCTATGTGATATAAGAAATGCACTGGACTCAAAGTTGGGATTATTAGAAACCTAGAAATCAGGTCTTTGTGTAACCTTTAGAAAGTCATTTAATCTCCCAGATTTGATTTCTTCATTATTAAAAATAAAAGGTCTAGAGTAAATGATAATGACAGTATTATGTAGTTCTCAAAATGATTTTCTATACATATTCCATGATTCCATATCCACATAATTTTAGTGTATCATTTGCAATATATTTGTTGGATTCTATCCTACCTCAAGTGAGAAACTACAGAGAAGAAAAACAGCTATCTTTATTCAGATAAAAAATTGAGATGACAAGCATTTATACAACTAGAGCAATTAATTACACTAAAAATTAAAAGCTTGTATTCTGCATATTTCAGGCCATTAGACTGAATATCAATCTATCATCTATCTGCATCTGTTAGATACAGCAGCATCTTTAGCATTTATCATATATTCTGGGAACCACATTTTACCAAAGAAAATTAAAAAATAATCTTTATCCCTCACCATGCAGGAGACAATAGCAGATTATAGTGTCTGGTGTGCTCTTATAGGGGAATTTAAATGTCCATTTAGCAGTCATTTCTCACTGGACACTTTTTGGTTCAAACTTGTTTCTAAGGGAAGAGGGTGAAGGATTTGGGATAGTGAAAGACCCTCAGGATATAAAGAGAATGGGGGTGAAAGAGGGGTGCTTTAGAGATATAATCTCCTAGACAAAATTGGGGGCAAAGAAGCCTCAAAGAAGTGGGAAGAGGCTTTGATCCAGTCAAGAACATTTGTAACTGAGATTTAATGACAGCAAAGCAAGGGTTCCAGTTTTTATGCCTAAATCAAATTTTTATGCTTTTGCAATTTTGTTTTCAAGTTTAATAGCAAATAAAAAACACATGCATGTCTCTAAAACCAAACTTAGTGAATCAGAAATTAGTCTTAATGCCCTTCAAAAATCGAACCTGATATAAAATAATATGGAGAAATCAGAGTTCATGATGCTGCTAGCATCTACTCCACCTGGAAATCTGAGAAATGACAGGCATGAATTGATAGAGGGAAAAAAATAACCAAACAACAAAAATAACTCTTGAGAGAGGGAGATCTGGGGGAGCTGATTGTTGTTGACTTTTCTTCTGGGCTTTTTCTTATCATCTTTGCCTGTACTTTTGAGACCTTTGAAGAGAAGATTCTCTTATAAAAAATAAGATAAAATCCATCTTTGTGATAAATATATTTAAGTGAGAAGAAAGCAGAAATTATTCAAGCAAACTAAATCAAAGTGTCAAAATACCCAGAAATGTGAAAGAGGTTCCATGTAACTGAATTCTTAGGAAGATGGTTAAGATTCTTTTCATTGGGAAGTACTGAAAGATGAAACAATGGTAAAATTGGGTAAGGCCATTCTATAAAGGGTCACATTCGAGTATGTGGATGAATTTGAGGGTGATAAGGAGAAAGGTTGATATTTTATGTGATAATTAAGTTTGTGATTCTGAAAGATAACTGGTACCACTGTGGATGGTGGTTTGGAGTGGAGAAGAACAAGCAGAGATGAGTTAGATAACTACAGTAATCTCTCCAAAAGATAGAGGAAGCAATTAAATCAGTGGTGGTAGTAAAGGAGAGGAGGAAATAAACTGGAGAATTATTGAAAAGTAAAATTAATTTAAGTTAGTAAAAGATTGAGTGTGTGAGTTATAAAATTGCTAAGGAAGGCTCTAAACATAGAAACCCAAAGAACTGGGTAAATGAAGATTTATCAACTGGGTAAGGAATGCAAGAACTAAATTATTTGCAATTTTAGCCAGACTGGATTGGTTTCTGTGGGATATGCAGTTAGAAACATTCTTCTAGTAAGTTTTGAGCCGAGGAAAGAGAGGGGGCTAAAAAATGTGGGAATTATCATAGATCATCTATAGATATCTCTTACTACAGGTGCTCTACCATTGTACACCCATGACTCCTTCTTCCCAATCTCTTTACCACCCCAAACTAACCAAAACTCTCTGATTAGTGTTAGATTAGTGTTTTGTTTTCTTTGAAATTATGTGAAATTATGCTGGAAAAGCTACTCAGGACAAAAAGTCTATCAAAGCACCAGCTCAAACCTATATGGATGCATTGCTTATTAGAAAAAAAGAAACATAAAATCCTTCCAAAATTAGTTTTAATTATCAAAATGTGTAACATATTTTAGTTCCCATTAAAACTGTGGCAAATACTTTAAATTTTCCCAAAATCTTTAAACAATTTTATATCTAATACATCCAATTTCAATTATTTTGACATATTCTCACAATTTATACAATTTGAGGATCGTGATGTATCCTCACACCTTTATTAAAAAAATATAAAATGTCTTCCATTTAGGGAAGTGTAAACTGATCGTGATAATTTTGATGTCCTATTCCATTCCTAAGAAGTTGTCTTATTTGTATTTAACTTTGTGCGGTGTTCACCAAAACAGCTTATTCGATATACTCTTTTGAACAGGTCTTTCTGTGATAATAGGAGTGATTTCAAATGAACAGACTTCTTAGAAGTTTTGCAAAATCATAAATATATTTTACACAAATTATTAAATAAGTTAAACCAGGCTAATAATTCTTATATGGTACCTTAAGTTTTTTTTTTTAAATAAGTACATATAATTAAATATGAAGGTCTTTTGACTCAGGTAATGAAATTTAAAATTTCAAATTTAAATCTCATTGAATCTTCTTTTTGGTACAATTAAGAATTCTCAGAAAAAAACACCAAATTTTTTTGATAAAAATAGACTTAAATTAACATAAATAATGACAATTCATGGTTTTTCCTTGATTCTTTAATTTTCCATACCTGCCCCAACCAAAGAAATCCCCTTTTCACCCTATCCTTTGTGCTCCAGCCATTCTGGCCTTATTCAGAGTCCTCAAACATGTCAAGTCTATTCTCACCTTAGAGTCTGGCATCAGCTCTTCTTTCTGCCTAGAACAATGTTTCATTCATATTTTGCTTAGTTTGTTCCTTCTTGTATTCTTGATCTCCCAGCTAAAATAAAAAAAAAACCTTATCACCCAGCTTAAAGCAACTAACTCAGTGTTCATTATCCAACTTGCATGCTTTCTCACCACAGCACTTATATTCAATCACTAGCAGAGAGTTCTCTTGTTTGTTTGTTTATTGTCCATCTCCTTTTATGTGATAGTAAAGCCCAGGACTGTCCTGTCCATGGGAGAGATGTCACAGTGTTGGAGAGAGCAGTTATTGGCATCAGATGGCCGAGGTTTGAAATTTTAATGATAATTATGTTATATCTGGAAAATTACTAAAACTTTGCCTCAGTTTCTCATGTGTAAAATAGAGGTAACATTAGTATATACCTTATAAAGCTATTGAGAATATTAAATGAGTTACACAGGGACTGATCCATTTTAAGGATCTGAGAAATTACATAAGTTGTTCACCCTGAACCTCAGCACCTGGAATGGTACTTGGTAACAAAGAAAAAATGTTGAAAAAAATTTTAGTGAGTACATTATACCTCTAATTTATACTTAAGTGATTTTTTTCTTTTAGATAAGATTTGTTATTTTCTTTATTTTAGTCCTAAGGTATAAGTACATATGCAAATGGAAATTTATTTTTCAGTTTGTAATCTAACTCATAGATGTGAATATTAGGCTACTCTAAAGCTTGAGTGGTCTTTCTTATGAAATGGAGCTAATAATCCCTGACCTTTTAGCATTCCATAGAAACATAAGGCAAAAAAAGACACAAAAAATAATAATTTACCAATTGTTTGTTCATTTAGCTGCTGTCTCTATAATTCCACAGCTGCAATACAAGGCAGTTTTAGTTGTAAACTGGGAAGAATATAAATTATGGCTAATTGAAAGTGCCAGGGAGACCTGAAAGATGGCAGAATGCAATTATCAAAAGTGGGCATGGGCCAGGCAGTACTAGTACATCTGCTCTTAGAAATAATGTGGAGTTTATTGTGGCTAGAACAACTTGGTAAAATATGGCTGCTAAAACTAGCTAGTGCCTCAGTTTCCCATGGTCTTCTCACAGATTTGTGTTCCTAAGACTGTCCATGAAAAAGAAGTTTGTGGAAGCTTCTTTCTCACATATTTGCATAGATCTATTTTTATATTACCTAAAGCTCAAGGGTACCTCTGGTTTCCTTGTCTCAGATATCTGGTGCCCTTTGGGGATAATTTGTCTCAACAGGCTGTTAATTTGGTTTTAAGGCGGAAACACTGCCACTTCCTCAGTCTTGGGGATTGAATAAAACAGTCTGGTCTTCCCTGCAGCAAGAAGATGGAATTTAGTATTTTCTTTTTTTATATATCTTATATGTATCTTGGGCTTTGATTCCATGGCATATAAAGAATACTTGCAAAATTTTTATACTTCTATTAGGTTTGTTTTAACTCTGAGCCATGTATATTTGAGTTCATTAATATTTCAAAGATGGAAGAAAAATTTTTTTTTTACTTACCTGCCTTGAAGTAGTTTTCATTATTCCCACTTAACACAGAAGTAACCAAGTATTAGAGAGGTTAGGCACCTTCTGCATGATCACTCAGCTTGCCCCTGCTTATCCTTGTCACTCAGGGATTCTAGCTCAGGACCAGGTCATCACGAAACCTCTGCTCTTTCCACAACACCCCACTGGTTAAAGACAACTAGATGCAAAATTGTAATAAAGGTTGAAAAACTGGATTCTACGTTATCCATGATTTTAAAGAATTTCCCACCTGATAATGGAAAATGTGACATAAATATACATAAGTAGTAAGGACACTCCCCTACATCCCCACCCTTTCCTTAGAGCCCAAGCTGTCTTAGTGCTGGGATTGGAGCACATCTGACAGTGTCTGTGCCCTGGTAAGTGAGTCCAAAAGAAGTGCATAGGCAGGAGGGGCTGAGTGGCTGGAAGAGGACTCACTGTGTGGGGAAAGAATCACAGATGACAAACTAGCCTCTGGGAGGCAAAGATGATTCCAGACTCCTCTGCTACAAATGTATCTCTTGCACCTTCACTAGGACACATTCCACAATGAATGGTATGTTGTTTGCCAATAATTACATGTTTGCTGAGAGGCTATTTCACTCTCTTTTGCATCAACGATATCTGCATAGGGCTCAACAAAGGGCTTCAATAAACCGTTCGCAGTATGATAGCTAAGAGCACTAGCTCTGGGGTCAGATACCTGGGTTCATTTTCTGCCTCATCACTTACTTACTGTAGGAACTTAGACAAATTAATCCCTCTGTGCCTCAGGTTTCTCGTATATAAAATGGAGATGATGATACTACCTGTTTCAGTGTGCCAGTAGCAGTCCAACTACATGATTGAATAAGCTTAAACATTCCCTTATAACATCACCGACTTCTGTAGCCTTGCTGGGGCATGGGGATGGGTTGCTTTGGCCTATATAGTATATAAAAGAACAAAAACTAAAGTAGAACATGTTTCGAAGGGCATATGTGCTTCTCTTTTACACAGCCACTATTACTGCTTGTTTTCTTACATTCTACAATTTTGCATCTTCTGTCACACCTCTAATCATTTGTTCTAACACAGTGATAAAATTATTAAGGTGGACAAGTACAAGGACTTAAATCCATTAGGATGACACAGATTTGATTCAACACTAATTAGATGCAATTGTTCAAATAACTATGAATCCACATCAAAGTACATCATCCAGGCTACATTTTTATATATAGACACACATATACAATTTTAAAGCCAGCCCTTTGACTAAATAAAAATAAACTTTCTGGAATAACCATTATCTTCTAATATTACATAAATATGCATACAAAAGTCAGGTCACATACTAAGTGTTAACAGTGGTTATTGTTTGTTGTAAATAAAATTACAATCTTTTATTTTCAAAATGGTATTCTATGGTTTTAGAAATATTCATAAATAAAAATACATATCTTTCCATGTAAATATAATTATTTTTATTATTGTTACTACTGACCAAGTCATATTCTATCATGTGATGTTTCATAATTTAACCAGATTCCTATTAAAGAACTTGTTGATTTGTTTCACTTTTCATCATTATTTTAAATAACATTTTTGTAAAAACAAACATAAAGCTTAGTACCCACCTATTCTTAGGATAAATTCTTAAAATGTTATTGCTAGAGTAAATAATTTGCAAGTTTTTTTTGTCTTTCAACACATACTACCAAGTTTCCCTCTAGAAAAATTTTATAAATTTATCCTCTCTTTATACAAGAGTGTGTAAGAAAGGCCCTTATAAAGGCTTTCTTGTACCCTACATATTAGATCCTTTGCCAGTTATATAAATGAAAATATGGTATGTCTATATAGCTTAAATATATATTTCTTTGATACTAGCAAGATTGAATATATCTGCAACTTTTCATTGGTTACTTATTATTTTTCTGTTGTGAATTACTCATTCATATCTTAATCTACATTTTCATTTTAAGTTAGGTGATCATATTTTCTGAGCAATCTGCCAGAATAATTTAGATAATAATACTTTGTAGAGTATTTACTGGTAGGTTATTTATTTTGTAAGCTTGCTAATTCTTTTTCATTTCTATATAGTAAAATCAGGCAATACTTTCTCCATATTTTTATCTGATTTAATCAAGTTTACAAAATCCATTTCATCTTAATGTTTAATAAGTATTCATCTCTTTTGTGTTTTCTTAAATTTCACTATATAGATTTAAATCTATAGCCTTATAATTTATTTTGAGGAATTATATAAGGAATATTTTTTAGATTTCAATGTGATTGTACTGCCTACATAAAAATAAGCTCCATTTTTTCTATATTCTAGAAAAGTATAGGATTAACTTTGAGTGGGGTGGGGTTATGACAATTTTTATTTTCATATCTTCTATCACTATTGTTCTCTACAACTGTTTGAATTCATTTTCATAATTTATATTTTCCTAGAAAACAATTTCATAGAAATACGAATATATTTACAGACTATTAAGCATGTATTTCTCTTAATTTTCAAATCTTCTTTGCCATCTAATTGTCTGTTTTTATATTTAATGCACTGTATTTTTTTTGCTTTTCTAATTTATTCAGAGACATCAATATCATCTTCAAAAAATTAGTTCTTCAAATTATTCATCAATTATAATAGTTTTTCATAATTTATTTCTGATTTTATATACTGGGTTTTAATTTCTTAAGTTTTTCAGCTTAGTTTTCTACTCTCTTTATGAATGAAATGCTTAGAGTATTTTCATTATAGTAAACTTTTACTACCGGTTCTTAATTCTTATTCCTAACTCTAAGAATGTGATTTGTAATTTTTCACTCAGATATTATTACATTATTTTGCCATTGGAGAACATTTTCTTTGAAATTGTTTTAACTTTTTTAAGTTTTGTTTTATAACAAAATTGAAAACATTAATTTCTCTCTCTTTCTTTGCCCCACCCACTTTCTATTTTACTAGGTTAAAAGTTTTTAAATAGGCTTTCTAAGCTGTGAATTTTTTATTCATAATGTGATACAGTTTCTTTCATATAGATAAGGTGACATGTGGAAAGAGGCAGAGAGCAATGGGAACCCTGTAGGGTTCTGTTCCTGAGTTTCAGTTGTTTCTGAGTCACACTGTGTCCTTGCCCTTTCTGCAGATGGCTTGATCAACAAAATTTAGAGAACCAATAAATATTATTCCTTCTAGTTTAAGTGGTGCTTTTGATACTTGAATAAAAAATCTTAAGTGCTATTAATATATTTCCTGAATGTATACGTATCTTAGAATGCCTTTCTGGATATTCCAGTTTTCCTTCCAAAATAACGTTTGTTTTTGTATTGGCTTTACTGTGACTAAATAAAGAACTCAGCCTCAGTAACTTACACAAGCATTTATACCTTGCTTATGTTATATGCCACTCATGTTATCCTATAAGTCTTTCTTAGTCTGTGAGCTAAGCTGACTGAGCAGATCCTTTTTGGATTTTGTCAATTTTTTATCATTCTTTGAGGGAAAAGCAAGGGAGATGGTAGAGACATGCAGTGCTTCCTAGAAATTCCTCTTGGAAGTGAAATATTATTACTTCTATCACATTTTCTTGGCCTCAGCAATCCATGACAAGATTTTAATAGTAAAACATTTTTTATCTACAGGGAGGCATTTTATGCTGTGTTGAATTGGATAGAAATGTATCTTCTTATAGGGCAGGGAGCACATGGTTGTAAACAGTAATAAAATCAATTATAATATCTAACTGTTGTTCATCCTTCAATTTTATCGGCTTCTCTTATTTCATTTATTACTTAGCTCTACATACAGGAAAAACTGGTCAACTGTATCCTTTGGTTTCCTGATCTTGAGTTCCATGGCATTAATTTCACTCTTACTGTCGCTAACAGAGATCTGGTTATTTTAATTTCCTGATAAACTGTCTTCTCGCCTATTTCCAGACTTATCTAATTTTTTTCTTCATTGTCTTATTCTATTCCTCTTTTAGAGAGAACATATTCTCAAAATATGCTTTAGATAAAAATAGTCACATAATTTGTTGCTCTTTCCTTTGTATCTGCTCACTGTTAAACACAGTAAGATTTGTTTATACTCAATTATTGTTACCACACAGAGTAAGTACTCTTTCTTCTGTTTGTTTTATCCTCCGGGTTGGTTGCTGAATCCTCTTTATAAATCAGTAGGAAAGGAGGTTGATATAAACATTCTAATTCTAATTTTTTGTGATGTAATCACTGGTTTTATAATTATTTTACATTCTTTTCTCTCTCTACAGTCATCTGCTTTTTTGGATCTTAAAATCAGTGGTTTCCAGAATTTATTTATCTTTTCCTCTTCCACCTATAGCATTCCACTTTGGGGGATGACAGCTGTCAGGTTGCATTGTGCCATCAAAAATTCTCATTGATTATTGTTAATTATTTTATCTGTGAATGTGAAGTATCTCCTTGGTTTTAAGAAGATAGTGTGGGAGGAGTGGAAGAGATAAGGAGAGATTAGTGATATCTAAATGGCAAATGAAACAAGATTCCTTTTCAGAGTAGTTTCTTGTGGTAGGTCATTGGAGGAGGTTGTAGAACCTCTTCATACTTTCATGCTCTGCATAAAGATGGCCAGTGAGGAACATTAGCAGCTGAAATTCAGCCCTTTTCACCATTTATGCCACGTGCCCTTCATCAGCCTGGAAGAAGTGGTGGCCTCTGGCTGTTTGCACAAAGGTGCCATATGTGCAACAACATCTCAGTTTTGTCTGTTTACATACTTTATATAAATAGAGTTCTAAATATATATTCTTTTATATCTGGCTTCTTTCTCTTTGTTCCTCTTTATTGTCCTTTCTGATGAAACTTCCTTAGGTTATCTAGTTTTTAAGCTTTCTTGCTATGTGCAGATGACAAACATAAAAAAAAATGTGAACTGAAAGATGTGCTTCTGCTCACAGCTGTCTCTACTCACTACAATAGTAATAAAGTTGTCAATAGACCTCATACACATGCAATGAAGTTTCCATCTCCAAGTAACCTTACAAATATATTTATTTTTCATATGAGAAACTTTTAGTTTAAGAAAAATTAAGTGACTTATTACAGTACTGGTTAGAGAGCCTAAACTTTAAGCCCAGAAATGAGTTTAATTTAATTCTTTTAGAATGAATCTTATTTCCTTTGAGATTTTTTTTTAAAAAGAAAGAAAAATATGAGTTATATAATCCTTTTGAAAACTCAGCAACTCAACAAAAATATAATTTCGCTAGTTTTTTTGCTCTGAAATTGTGACAATAGAAGCACTATTAATAGGCTTCTGAGGATGCTCACTGATGTCTGAGTGTTTGTGTCTCCCACAAATTTATATGTTGAAATCTTAATCCCAAAATGATGGTATTAGGAGGTGGGGGCTTCTGGGGAAGTGTTTAAACCATGGGAGCAGAGTCCTCATCAATGGGATTAGTGCTCATATAAAAGAAAGTGATTCCTAGCCCCTTTTAATATTTGAGGACACAGAAAGAAGGCACTGGCTATGAATCAAGAAAAGGGGCCTCAGCTAAACATGATCATGCTAACATCTTGAGCTGAGTCTTTTAGCCTCTAGAACTGTGAGAAAAAAAAGTTTTTTTTAAGCTACCCAATCTGGTATCTTGTTATAGCAGCCAAACAGAGTAAGACAATACCTAACCTCCTGATATGTTACCAGGGACACAGGGAATCAATAGAAATTGGACATAGGAAGCCCTGCCTATGTGACTTCTCACTGATACCCAGAATGTAATGACTCTAAGTTACCATTTACTCTGCAGATTTTGAAAAAACAAGTTGTAAGGAAAATTAAATTTTTCTCTTAATATGTTTATATATGTAGATGTACACATATGTGATGATAGATATTTCTATTCTGCATACATTTTTTAGTCTTTCATGTAGTTTTTTAAATCTTTTTATTTAGACTTTATACAAATTAAAATAAAAATTAAGTCTAATGATAGCCATTCCATGTTTTTTCTTTTCATGTAGAGGTCAATATATAATGTAGTCACACATTTCATCTTCTTGAAAATGGAGACTCTTTTTTTTTTTTTGGTTGTCCTGTGCTTCTCACTTTCTGCATAAGTAAAAGAAAATATTTCTGGCACTGACTCTGAAATCATATTTGTACATTTCTGTAGCTCCCTAGATATAAATCTTGAGGTTTTTCAAGAGGGATCAACTTAAAGTAATTAGGGACTGCTTCAGACCACTTCCATACTATCTCAAGAAGCAATATCTTTTTTATATTGTTTTATAGCTTTTTTAGTTCAAAGATCATTTTCTTTGGTAGAAAAGAAGGAATCCAAAAAACATTTGTTTATTTTTCTTTCTTTGATTTGTAATAATACCATTTTCAGTAAGTAGTATATGTATGTTTTTCTTATCTCTTTATAAGTAATTTTAGAAGAATGTGGATTGCCTTCTATTGAAATAGGGAGGTTTAGTGGAATCAAGAAGACATGGATGTGAATCTTAATTTTATTTTATTCATTAGTTTGGGCAAATTTCTTAATTTCTAGAAGCTTTCTTCATTTGTAATTCAGACAAAAGTATATGTCACACAAAATTTGTAATAAAGACTTAACAACATGTAATGTAAATATAAAACATTTAGCAGTGTATTTGGCACAAAGTGGATATAAGCAATTGTTAATTTCATTCAGTCACAAGTTCATTTTATATTATGTTTTTAAGGGGTCATCATCATAGAGTAGTTAAGAGTGATAATGTGTAAGTTGTTTCCCTGGGAAGCAACTCCTGAATTGGAATTAAGTCTGCAAGAGATTTTATGGGAAGAGGGCCAGGAAAAGCCTCCAGACTGTAATCCAGATCTGTATTCTGTGAAAAGAAGAGTATCAAATTAGGATAAATATCTGTCAAATTTTCATCTGGCCAAAGGGACTTTGGGACAAAATTACCCATTAGTAAAGATTCATATTGAACAGAAATGCCAGACCCTAGTATCTCTGCCATGCTATGCTCATCATTGGCTGGGGAAATTATGTAGTCTTGGTTCAAATGCTTAGACATTGTGGTTGGACACTGTCAGCCAACTGCACTCCTTGCAGCCAAATAGCAAACTCTTTCTTGAATAGAGGTAAGTGGTACCCCTCATGTGGCCACATAATGCTGTAGAGGGAAACTGTTCATTCAAATCTGACACCTCCACTTACTAACTTGGGGCAAGATGTAAGAAAGGTACTTAACCTCTCTGTCCTTGGCTTTCTCATCTGTAAAGTGAGAAAAATAACAGTAACTACTGCAGAGTTATTGTATAGGTGAAAAAAAATTAAATATATATATATATATATATATATATATATATATATATATTAGTATCTGAAACAAAACAGACTCAATAAATATTTGCCATTATTATTAGCATATTCTTACACATTTTACCTTGAACTTATTCTTATATACATACTCCTTTCTTACATTTTTTCTTACATCTTTTGCAAATATTCTTTTTTTTAAAAAGCAAATGTCTTTCTGTGAACTTAAAACTGCTCTAGAAAAATAGTCTTAAAAAAAAAACCAAACTCTTCAAAGATCTTCCTGAGTAAATACTCATTGCTTATATGCTTTTCTTGCTCGCATTTCTCATTGTTCATTGTCATCAGTCCAGTCCAGGTAATTGCACTTATTAGTATTTCATTCAATAATCTATTTATAAGGAGAGTGCATGAGATTTTCATGCTAAAATCTTGTAGAATTGACGTATTGGTTCCACAGTATGAACAAAATAAGCCGCTCTGAAGACTTTGTGCTATGTTCTTCCCAGATGAAATGGAGCTGTTTTGTATCTATCAAAGTTAAAATAAGGTTTAATTTAGGGGACTAGAAAAGTATAACTTGTTTTGACATAAACACAATGAACAGTTCCAAAGAAATCCAATTTTTAACAACACTGCATACAGGGATTAGAAAGTTTCAGAAGATTTGGGAGTTCTGAATGCTTTCTGTTTTTCGAAATATTCTTCTAAAATTAGCCTAGCGTATTATGCAAAAATGAACCAACCCTTATTCTTGTGCTCTTTTAATTTCTTAAAAAGTTAAAAATGTAATAGTGATCCATCATTTTCATTTGTCTCACTCATTTCAAGAATCTGAAGTTTTTTAGGTGTGTATCATCCTTTTTTAAAAAAGATAGAACAATCCCAGGGCCACCATTAGTATTTTTACTTAAAAATAAAAACCATAGGCTAGAAAAGAAATTGGATTGTTTTGACAAATTTGACTGATGTTTTTTATTTAAATTTTAAAGTATTTTTATCATATAATAATGACAGCATGACATATGGACTATATAAGTAATAATCTACATGCTCTTTTCATGATACTTCAATAATCATTCATCAAACATTGCAACAGCAATAATTTATTGTTATTGCCAGACAACCACTCAGCATATATTTATTAAGCAACTACTTTGTGGTTGGCCTAATTCTAGGTACAATCGTACAGAAGTGAACAATTAAAATAGGGTTCATTCTTCGGGTTAAAATTCTCGATACCACTAGAATAAGATTCTTACTATGCCTACAAGACTGAATCAATAGTAAAGCCTCCGCCAATATCTATGAGCTCACTCTGCTATAGCCACACTATTCTACTGTCCTTTTCTTTGTTTTTGAACACCTCAATCTTTTTCTTGCCTGAGGCTACTTGCACTAGTTGTTGCCTTTATCTGGTATGCCTTTTCTTCAGATCTTATGATTGCTCCTCATTATTTAGATCTCACATCAAAGGATTAATTCACAGAGAAGTCTCTGGCCTAAATTGGCGCCCTGTCCCACTCCCCAATATATCCCTTAATTTTTTATTTCTTATCCAAAATAATCATTATTGGAAATTATTTGTTCTTAAATAGTTACTGACATTTTCAAAGTGTCTATGGCCTTTCTAAATGTATGATTCCATTTGACAGCCATATGCCACAGTTTATGCCCTGACTTCATGGCCCTATCGTGTGCTTCTGAATCACTTTGTTCTTGGTTCTTCTGCAGCACTGAGTACTATCTATATTATAATGGTCTTTGTATTTGAGTGCTCCTGGAACTAACATTCAGGCTGTTTGAGGTTGCAGCTACAGTTTCACATTCGCAGTTGTAGTTTCTAGAGTAAGACACAGTATACTGTGATTTCTCAAAAAAAGTATTTATTGAGCAAATTAATGAATTAATTTTAAAATCTGTACAATATTTACCACTGAATTAGTGCATACTGTTTCAACTATTTTAAATAAATAAGGGGAAAAAGATATAAGCTTAATCTCCTTTCTCCCATTAAAAAAAAAAAAAAATGTGTTGCTTTCCTACTCTTAAACTACCAGAGCTGTATATTTTAACAAGTCACTTGTGAGTTCTAGGGTAAAGAATGTTCTTCTCATTAGAGATCTATAGTTAGGAAGCAAGTAGGAAGAACCATGAGCGTTTGGGGTATAATCATTTGAGATTTCTGTTCTAGGTCACATCATTCCCTTAAATTAATTAAAGAGAAAAGCCCTGATATAGAAAAGAACTCATTTGAACTACAGATAAGAGGATGAAAGGTTTACATACACATTTTTCAATTATTATTTGGATGTCTGACTTATTTTTACAGCCATTTTATTATACATGCCTTCTGTTAGCAAAGAGCACTTTGAATTTTTTCCAACACTGACAAAATTGTTGGATTTTTTTCCAAAATTGATTATAGCTCTTCAATATCATGAAATTCAATTATTTATTTATTTCTGAAGGAAAAGATGTATGCATGTTACTTATTACACCATAATAGATAATTCTTTCTTATTTACATATACTTATGGAGATAGTGAATAAGAAAAACAGAATACGTAAAGACCTAATTATATGCAGAGAACACAACATGAATCTGCTATTTTATTAAGGTTATTTTTATCAGAATTCTGTTTCAAATGGAATTTTAAACCCCAAATACTTATAAGAGAACAGAATAAAATACATCACCAATTAATTTAGCTATAGCCTGTGCCAGTTGAGTAACTTCCTTGTACTTCACTAGAATTAGCCAGAATAAAAACTCCATTGCTTGACTCATTACCTGAATATCATATAAAGAAAAATAATTCAGCCTTTATTTTCAAATATTATTCTTCCATATATGGTTAAAATACATATCAATAATATAAACATCAGAAGTTATATTAAATAAACCATTAAACTGGGCCAAGTATAAGCAAAGTCATTATAACCTCCAATAACATTAGATCTAAGATCATGCCTTTTACTTTTTATTTTATTGTTTTTACTATATGCCCTGTGCCATACTCTAAATCCCTGTCACTGTTTTGTAACTACTAATTTATACTTCTTCATCTCTTCATATAAAATCATGCTTTTAAAAATATACTAAACTAATTCATCATAAAAGAATAATTTAATTTGTTTCAGAATGTCATTTTATATAACATGTTCTTTACTTTAGAATTCTGTACTCAAGTACAGTAATTTTTGTGTTCTGGAAAAGGTATGGGCTGGCCTTGCTTTTGCTTTCGATTGCTTTTACTGAAACAGTCCAGGCAAGTTGAACTGAAATTAATGCAAGTGAAAAAAATCAGCACCACTCAATGGAAATTTTCATGTACCATGGTTTGTAGTATTCTCTGTAGCAATCTAGGTTGAAATAGGCATTGTTTTTTATTCTAAAATACTTTTTCAGTATTGGCCTTTGATAGTGTATGCAAAGATATACTCCAGTGACTGGCAGCCAGACTTGCCCAAATATTCACAGTGGTTGCACTTTGAATACATTTATATGTCAAGTTTTTTTTCACACTGATATAGTCGGAGAGTTATGTCCACATTGCTTCAGTGAAAAAGTTGTTCAAATCATGTGCCAGTTGGCTATGTATAATACCTCAACTTGGATAGTGCTGCTTTAAAAGGAAGATGAGCTCAGGAGCATACTGAAAAGGGGAAGAAAAAAAGGACAGGATAAGGGAAGGACAGGATGGATAAGGCTATAGAAAGTTGAAATAAGCAAGAGAGTAAAAACTGATACTAGTAAATATAATTATGTTTTAGAGTCCTACAACAAATTTAAGCCCATTTTCTTACCTTTTCCATTTCCTCACACACTTATTTGTCATACTCAATCCATAGTGTATTCTAGAATTTTTATTAATCTTCTTAAACCTCTATAAGGATTAGTTCCAGGAAGAGGCTCTTGGGCCTCCTGACTTCACATGAGCAAAGACAGTCCTTTAGATCTGCAAATAATGACTTCTGACAGTCATTTATTGAGAATTTAAATTTTAAATTAGTCAAGCATTTGGCAGAAATATTAATTTAGGGACAAGTGAGGGCATACAATAAATGAGATAGGAGCTCTATTCTCCCCACACATGAAGCGAGTTCTCAGGAGGGCAGGTAGGATATGGCCAGGGTTCTCTGCCACAGTGAGGGAATGTCCCTCCTGCAGTGTATCCTGGGAGATGTCTTTGTTGTAGAAACCTTCCGAAAGTGTGTGATCATGAGTAGAGCTGTGCTAGAAGAGAATAAACAATTGACCACACTGTTAACCATGCTGCTTTTTCTATCCCAAGTCTATATACTGAAGATAGTCCCTCTCTCTGTGACATATATATTTGCCCTACAGTGAGCTCAGTTCAGCTGATGTGTCAAATATGGTCTAAAAATGCACGAAGATCTGACAGATAAATATGGCTCTGATTTCAGAAGTGTAATGAATGAAAACTGATCTTGTAATTAAGTTATAATTTTTACCCTTTTATAATCCTATGCTCTGGATATTAATGTAATTTTTAATAAACAAGTATACTAAAGTCAGATAATGAAACTAGTAATTAATGAAGCTAGAATCTGCATCTATGGCTGTGACTCCCAAACCTATACCCTTCCTATTACCCCATGTCTTCCCATTATAACCACATGCTTAACCTTTTTTTGAGGATATAGATACCTTTAAGTAGTAAATTGTTCTTTCTAGAATAATTCCTATGCTTTTTATTAATGAAAATATGTGGTCCTCCAAGTTTTGGGGTAAACACTTTACTTTAAACAAAACTTTGTCATGAGAAGTCAGTAGAGGCTCTATTTGTCTTTTTTGGAGGCCTCCAATTTTTTTCTTAATGGTGTTGCATTCAAAAAGAAAGAGGAAGACAAATAAGGTTGATCTTGTAGAAATGAAAAAATATTATAAACTCAAGTTCAGCAACAACAGAATAACAAGAGCAATCATTGTGCTCTTTTGTGATTAGAGATTAAGTTTCATATATTTCCTCCCTTCAAAGACCTACTTTTAAAAATAATCATCTATTCAACTAGAATAGTAATACTTTGCTTTCCTACTTGTATTACTGACATTTTAATATTCAGTTTTTTCTATTTCTCCTTTCAGAATTGTAATCTTAAAAGAATGATTCAAACATTTATGCATGTAGACAATACAATGTACATGAGTGAGAAATTATAAATATCATAATTTAAGACTAAATGTCACAGTGATTTTCACACTGGTTACACCCTTATGTTAGTAAAATTCTAATCCAGATTTCTGGATCTAGGAAACTCAATATGTCCAATTTTGTGTGTATAATCTCAAATGGTCAAAACTTTGAATACTTTTCTATTTCATTTGATTTTTAGCTTTTGTTTGAATTCAATAATGTGATTATTGAAACAGAAGCACCTATGAGCAACATTTCAAAAACTAAATTCTATGAGTCTATAAAATCTACCATGCCATTGAACAACTTTCAGAAGCTATTAAATAAACTAAGATCAGATCATTTTGATCTAGATTATTTCTACCCACATAAAAATACAGGAAGCTACTTTTCAGCTAATGAATAGTTTTAAAACATTTTGGAATTGCCTTTACACAGGTTGATTATCTCCTTTCCATCTCACTTGACAATCTTAATTTAAAGTGTTATATCAGTGAGAGCATGCACACCTTTTCTTAGAAACATAGTGAAAGTTACAGCTTTTTTCCCAGCACAGGTAAAACAGTGGAGGTAATAGTGAAAAAGAAATGAGGAAATTTGGAAGCTCAGTAAAGATCAATAAAATGAACAAAAAATTCCTTTAAATTATAAATTACTATTGAGATTTATATATTGCTGTTCTTATCATCATCATCATTACTGTTGCTACCACTACTACCACAATGAATATTTGGCTTTTATAGAACCTGAAGAAATCCAAAGGATCCTATTTGTCCACGAGAGGAGGTTCAGTACTGTGGATTGATAATAGGCTTGTTGCAGAGATCAATATCTGAATTCTGTCTCACCATTCAATATTGATGAGATTTAGAGCCAATTATTTTAGTTATCTGTGCCTCAGTTTCCTCTTCTGTAAAGTGCAAATAAAAACTGTATCGAGTAATTCTACTTCTGATCATGAAGGAGTAACTGGTACCAGACTTTCCTTCCTATGTAAAGAACTAAATAAAATTTATTTTGAGAAACTTATGTGAAACATAGTTTTTAAATATTAGGCAATAGCCAAAGCAGGACTGTTTGCCCTTAGTGAAAAAATATGCTGAGATCTACAATTGTTTCAGCTTTCTGCTAGATGCACATTCCAGACTATGGAGTAGGGAGAGGGATCGTTGTAAAGTGGTATTTTGCTCAGCTGAGTTAGCAAGCGGAAATCAGGAAGGCTAAGGTGGCTGAAATTTTCAGGGCAGAACTGTAGGGAGCAACACAAGAACAGAACATCAGAATTTATGTAGGAGGTTCCAATGAGTTTTTAACTATGAAACTGTTACATGTGATAAGACTTTATGAGCCGTGCAAAGAACAATTACTGGGACAGGACAACTTCTGGAAGCTATTCACTGAAAAATTACCAGATGAAATTTTTACAGAAATGGAATATATTGAGTTCTGACCAGGCAGGGTAGCAGTATCTTATTAAACATCCACATTATTTAGTAGAAAATCTCCTATATACTAGATAGCCTTTAAGCATTCTTGTCCATGTTTCTCCTCCTCATAGGCCATTTCTTGTTCCCATATTGTTTTCTAAAGTTTGATGTGGGGATGTGGGTAAATTTTATGAAAAGGAAAGTAGGAATGTTACTTATCCTCTTTTTACAAGAAGAAAAGAAGTAGAGAGATAGAAAATAGGATACACACACACACATTCTGAGTTACTGAGGTTCTGGATATTAGGACTCAACATATGAATTTCTGAGAGGACACAATCGGGACCAGAACATTGGGAGAAGAAGACAAGCATTTCAAGAAAGTCACTATGAAGAACATCTGGAATTAATTATAGAGAGATCAAGGAGAAAGGAATTAAAAAACATAAGCTATGGAATTGGTTTATTAGTGTGACAGAGATAGAATACAGAATGTGAAGAGTTAGGGATCGAGTGGTTGAATGGGAGATGAAGAAATATATTTAGTAATTTGAGAATATCACAATATTGAAGGACTAGTTTTTTTCTTTTTCAGTGCGGAGAGCTGAGTGTTTTCAGCTGAGTGGAGGAAGTTGATAATTCAAGACGTATAGATATGGCTGATGGAAAAATTTGTGAAGGACATTGGAAGGAAATGAATTAGGAAGAAAGGGGTTAGAAAGACAGTTTGTAGGATTTCTTTTTTTTTTTTTTAGTGGGAGAAATTGAGTAAGCTTATGCAAGTTCATCTCAACCTTCATTAAAATAGGTTGTTAGGCCATCTGCAAAAGATAAAAAAGTGTCCTGTGACTAGTTTATTACACATAGAAACTTGTCTGAGGTATTTAAAATGGTCAGACACACAGAAGCAGAGAGAATGCTGATTGTCAGGGGCTGGGTAGAGTGGGAAATGGGAAGTTGTTGCTGTTCAATTGGGTATAAAGTTATAGTTCTATGGAGACCTGCTGTATGACTTGTCTCTATATGTGCAGTATTGCAGACTTAAAAGTTTCAGCAGGTAGGTCACATGTGTTCTTATCACAATTTAAAAAAGTAGTGCAGCTCCAGCTGAGTGGTAAAGCATATGAACAAGAAAAGGAGTGAGAGGGATGATAGAAAAAAAAGTAAACAAAGGAATGATGGTGTGGAGCAGATTTAATGGAAAGGAATAAATGGGAAGTTGAAAATAGGAAAATTATATTGAGAGAAGTATTTGGTGGAATGCTGGAGAAACAATAAAAATGGAATGTTCTTGTGCTTCAAAAGATACAGTGCTGACACTCCCAGTTTCAAGGATTTGGTAAATAAAGAAAAGTAGTTTAATTTTACTGAAGTATGGCTGAGAGAGGAACTAATATCAGGCAACTGACATTAACAGAAGTAATCACCTATTTTTTTTTTCTGTCTCTATTAGTGCTCCTGCTCATATAATACATCATATTAGGAGCTAACAGGTTACTTTACTTCTGTAACAATGCCTCATTTTTGAATTATCTGAGTGGTTTTCATTATAAATTTTTGATGCAATTTTAATAGGTCAAATATATAAAGCCTTAGGAAAATTAATTTGTTTCTAAGGAATTCTTTAATCGCCATTCTAAAATATTTTTTAAAAAGGCCTCAGAAAAGAGATTGAAGTTGATTCAGTTTGCAAGCAAACTGAAAATATAAAATGCCTCAGTGCATGGAAATTGTTGTCATAAAAATAAATTATATGCATTCAGAAAGTGATAAATAATGCTATTCACTCATAAGAACATATTTTAAACTGGAAAAAAATTACAGACATCTCCCTTAAAGAAAGATCGTCTCTTATGGTCTTGTAATATAGATTCATTAAATGATATAAAATCACAATGCTGTCAGCAAGTCTGAAAACTCACGAGGTCATGTCTACATAATGATATGTAGTAGGATCCAGGTTCAAAAATTATATTGTGCCCATGTTGCCTATTCTCATTCTATTACAAAATAATGCAACTAAAACAGATAAATAGATTTTATTTATATTTCCCTGGAATAAGAAAATTTTGGTAATAATCACACTCACAAGGAGATACATTCAGCAAGGTCACATATTCAGTTCCACAGCAGTTCAGAGAAATTAAGAGGGTATAGACCCTTTATTCTCTCTATCTCATCTGTTCTTCCTTAGAAGCCTCCACCCACACTGGGCAGCTAAAAGAAAGAAAACAAAATTTACCTATTCCAGTAATCTTAATTTGAGTCAATAATGTTAAACCACACTTTAAGTAATTTCATCTCTTTGGAATAAATGTTTTTCTTTCATATTTCTCTCTTCTTTTTGAGAGGGAGCATAACTTATGCAATCTCATGTTAGCAGAAGAAACTCAGCCTGCGGATTCCCATGGTGTCCCCTGTGTCCTCCTGAATCTTGACTGTAGTGTCTCTGGTTTAGTGAAGAACCATGTATCACTGTGCGTGTGTTATGTACTGGTGGCCAGTTCTAAAGAATATGGGTATGAATATTTTTCCTAGGTCTCAAAGTTCCCATCTACAGTAGCTGTCTTTAAACTGCACATTGGACAGGCTACTTACTGTCCCTTTTATCACATTTGCACCCCTTCACCAGGTAATCAGAAACTCTTAGAGTCTTAGTACAAGTAAAGGGCTATTGGAACATGAGTGCTTCTTGAAGTCTATCTCCTGTACCTGGCCACCTCTGAGCCAGTATGTTTATACCACATTGACACAATAGATCCAAAGCATTGTCCCAGGAGTTTGCAGCCTCCATCATATCCTTCTCATGAAATTATGTAGCCACTTGCTACAATGTTTTCAAATTTTAACCCAGGAGTCTGGATGTTTCTCAAACACCCACCTTAAAGTTTAGGACTGAGTGAGAAGAGAAGAAAGCAGTTTGGGTCCTAAATCTAGAGCAAGGCTTATGCCTATCACCATAGGCAGACAGAGAAAAGCTTACATATCTAGATAATTGTTTTTCACACAAATATTTTAAACTGTAGACAGCCTTAACTTTTTCATTCTGCTTGCATTCCTGCTGCATCAATTATTATTTTCCACATACAAACCCAAAGGGATGCCTTATTTCTTGCTGACTAGTGAGACAATCATGAATACATTACAGAAAAAAAGGCATGTGAGCAGACCAGGCCAGTGACTTCTACAACAAAACAATAATGGTTCATTTCAGAGTCTACTACTGAATATCTTTCAATCTTTAACTCTTGAAGTATATCCACTCTTATTTGTCATAATCCATTTATGCTCTATGCTCTTCCAAAATCCATGTATTCACCAGATTTTCTCTGCCTGAAATACATTTCTAAGTAATTTTTCTACCTTACTATATCTCCTTAATTTTTTTATATAAAATCCTGATAAATTTCTAAGTTTTAGCTCAAATGCTACCTCATACTTAAGTTTTCTGTATTAAGAATATCTTGCCCCCCTTCTATCCCCATATATTCTCAGCCTACCTTTTCATCAGCCATTGTCCTAGCAACCAGCTTCACACAGGTACACCCTGACAGCACCTTCCCTTAGCTGTACCAGTTATCTTTTATTTTCTGTCCCAAGGTTCTCTGACACAGGACACTTGTCGGAATCAATTTGGCTACTTACTCATGTGCAACCTGGAAGTGTGAGGAGAAAATGTGCCAGTGGGCAACTACTAATCACTAGAGAGAGAATCACAGTTATTAAATTCTGATAGTTTTTGTCCTTTAGACAGGCAGTTCTGGGACACAAGCTTCAGAAGGTAGAAGCAGAATCAAGCTAAGTTGTTCCCAATGGTGACCAGCTCAAGAATGTACTCTGAAGTTGGCTTTCCCTTCTGAACTGTTTCACTCTGCCTGGTCTGTTGGTTCTCTTCCTTGGGATTGTTTTGGAAAATAAACTACCTGCCTACTAGCAACAGTTTTAGCCTGTTTTCAGGTGGGTGTCTTCCTGAATCTTAACATTCTCTCAAATGATTAATGGAAAGCAATCACTTCTTTTTTCTCTGTCACAGTAGGTTTTTATGTTGTTCTTATGATGCCTCCTTGTACTTGACAGTAATGTTCTTTGAAGTGGAAACCCTATACTTTTCATCTTTATAGCCATGGTGCCTACCCTAGTGTTTTCCACATCACAGGTTTTCAATCATTTCTTGAATGAAGACATAACTCTTAAATTCTGTAAAATTAGATGACATAGCGAATACTCATGCATGTTGTCTGCAAAACTAGCTAAGTACCTTCCTTGTGAAATATGTACAATAAACCTTTGGTTAATGATACAAATCAGAGTTAGATTGTTTAAAACTAAATTCTCAAAAGAGTTGCAAACTCTGGCAACCTGAGTTTTGAGAAGCAACTCTTCTGGAAAATTATAACCACAAATCTTATGGAGAGATTCCAGAGATTTTATGGTTTTTAGAAAGCCCAAGCATCTTGGGAGAATCATCTGAAGCTGTGTCTATATGACATCAGGAAAAAGAATGTAATTTAAACAACCAGATTAACATAAAAATAAAAAGCTTTACATTAAGACATTAGCTCCATCATTTTCCTTTGCCTTTATTTCATACTATTCTGTGGTATGAGGAAGACTTCTTAGCAAAAACAAAACAAAATCTAATTATATATTGATTCATCAGTTTTCCACATCTCCAGGTCAACAGCTTTTATTTTTAAAAATTATAAGGTATAATGGTCTCCCTATTCTCATCTGATTTTCTTGAAGTTAATTTTTCATATGCAGCAGCCACGATATTTTTTTAAATAAATGTCAGATCATGTCATCACCCTGCTTAAAACAAGGGATGGTAGAACAAATCCACCTTCTTACCCAGAATTACACAGGCCCGCATTATCTGACTCTGATTTGTGTATCTTACTTTTCATAACACTCTTGCTTTTGATCACTGCCTTAGTCACACAATCCTATGTTCTCTAACATTCTAACCCTTTCTCACTTCAGGGTCTTCACCCTACTTTTCTCAACCTGGAAATTTTTTCTATCTTTTTGCATATCTGAGTCCTTATTATCCATCAGTATCAGCTCACTGTTACCTCCTTAAGATAATTCTTCCCTGACAGCCATATCTAATAAACCATACTCAACCATTTCTTTCATAGCACATTTTTTATTATAACATTGAATTACATGTTTACTTGCTATCAATTTTCATTGTCTCTCACTAACCCACCAGGTCCATGAGAGCAGGGACCTTGTGTTTTGCATGCATTGCTATATCTCTAGTGGCCAGCCCATAGAAAATGGTGTTCAATAAATCTCTATTGAATAAATGAATGAGAAACAGTATAGCATGGTAGAAAGGGCATGGAGTTTTAGAATCAGACTGACTGATTTTGAAAATTAGCCTCGCTGCTTACTGGCTATATACCTTGAGAAACTTAATTGACCTCACTGTGCCTCAGTAAAATGGAAGTGATTTTAAAAAATCTCAAACATTGTTGTGAAGATTAAAGCCTAGAACACAGACTAGCATCATAAGCACTTAATGAGCATTAGCTATGATCAGGTATGACAGTAGAAAAAAGTAAAAGAAAAAGAGCAACACTGTTTTATTTGAAGAGGTGAGAGCTGCCTGTATCTTCACCACTTTTTCTTTTTCAATTAGGGACTCTAGTATTTGGAAGGCAGGGAGGAGTGGTAGCTGATATTCTTTGCTCCTTTTATGTAAAAAGGGAAATTTTAAATGTCTCCTTCAGTGTGGCTTTGTAAAAAAACTGGCCATGATCATGTGGTGACTTAGAAATGGCTACGAAAAATATCTAGGAGGCAGTGATTGACCTTAATGGAGTACCACACCAAAATGACATGAGAGATTCTCAGAAAGAAAAGGTAAGGTGGATAAATGCCAGAATTTCTTATGATTAACTCACGAAAAGGTGGGATAGTCTTCCAAAAGAAGCTATGTGTAGATGAAAACACAATTTTAAATAAGAAGCAATGGATAAACTAAATTTAATTTTAAGGTTGTTTTTTTCCCCCAGTTTTTTGAAATTGGGGTTGGCTAATAAAATAAAATCATTAATTTAAAAAAAGATTACAGATTTAATGAATCTGAGTTATAGTGAATGAATTGTTAAATTTCAGACACAAATAGACACTCATTTAAAATTGTTTTAAATAGTATTTTTAAAAGAGACTTATGAAGAAAATTTACCCATTATGCCATGTCTAACACCAAGGAAAAGGTTCTCAAACTTGAGTGGGTGGAAGACTCTCATAGTGATATTACACAAATACAAATATGCAGTCTTTAACTCCAAAGAGTCTGATTCAGTTGGGTTGGGTAAGTCTGGAAATACACCTTTTAAAAAACTTGTTGGCTGACCAATCATATGACAGGCTATACAAGAACTTAAGTAAAACTTTAAGTTCTAAAGATTCATCAAACTGGTAGTTAAGACAAATCAAGAAGGAGCTTTTACAGGGCCTTTCCACAGGAGCATAAGAGGCCTAGATTTTAGACTATGGAAAAAAGAAGGGAAGGGAGTAAACCACCGAAAATACAAATGCCATCTGCTTATTACTTTAGAACCTAATAAGCTTATTAACAGTTGACCAGAAAAAGCTGAAATATTTTAGAGAATGCAATCTCTATAATGAAAATGTTTAGGAAAAAGGAATCTTACAAAGAAGACAACATTTCATATATTTTATTATTCCATTCTCCCTAATTAATTCATCTCCAAATAGCTTAAATTATATCTGAAGTCAAATACAAGGCCGTGCTAACTGTTGACAAGCACCTTAATTTTATACCTATGAATGCACATAATCAAGGGCAAATATGTTCCCATAAGAACCTCAAGGGACTTGAGCCAATTTGTCATTTAAGAAAGAATCTTCTTCCCACTGTGCAATTCCATTATTCAGTTCAGTGATAAGCAAAACTAGAGGTCAAGATTGTATCTGGCCTTGGGGAGTGGTAGTAGTACCTGAGGATGGGAGTCTAGTGAGGATGAGGGGGCTTTATTAATGCTGGCAATGTTCTACTTCTTGATCTGGGAGCTGAATGTACAAAGGTTTAACTACATTGAGCTTTACACTTAGGATATGTACTTTCTTCGTTTTTGTTTGTTATTTGTTTGTTTGTTTTAATTTAGCATAGTTTTAGATTTACAGAGAGATTATAAGATAATACAGAGAATTCCCACATACCTCACACCCAGTATTCTCTATTATTACATTTTACATTTACCTCAATATATTTATTCAGATTTTCCTAGTTTTTACTTGTTATCCCTTTTCTATTTCAGGATTCTATCCGGGATTCCACATTGCATTTAGATATCATATGTACTTAGCTGTTACAGGATATCAGGGTTTTTTTGTTTGTTTGTTTGTTTGTTCTAGTTTTGATGATCTTAACAGTTTTTAAGAATACTGGTAGATATTTTGCAGACTATCCTTCAATTAGCATTTGTCTGATATTTTTCTCACCATTAGACTGGGGTTCTGGGTTTGGGGGAGGAAGTGCCATCATATAAAGAGTACATATTTGTCAGAATGACTTATCACTATTATTGTTAACCTTCATCCTCTGCATGAGACAGTGATTGTCTCCACTATAAAGTTACTCTTTTTTCTCTTCCTTTTCATACTGTGTCCTATGGAAGGAAGTCACTGTGCGCAGCTCAGACTCAGTGGGAAATTATGTTCTGCCTGCTTGAGGCTGGAATACTTATATAAATTATTCAGAATTCTGTACAGATTTGTTTATTTTCTTCTGTTTGTTTATTCTATCATTTAGTTATATCAACATAAACTTGCAAATATTTATATTATACTTTAGATTGAATCCAATATTTATTATGTTGCTCATATTGTTCCAACTTTAGCCATTGGTAATGATTTAATTGGTTTCTATGCCCTTTGACATACCTTCACACTGTGTCTTTTTTGTTTTATTTTTGTTGCATTTGTTTGTTCAGTAAACATTTCCTTTCTCTCTGGCACTAGAAAATGCTCCAGGCTCATTTTATATATTTTCTACCCCAAGGCTAGAATCAGGCATTGCTTTAAGTAGCAACTGTTCTTTTGTTTGTTTTGTTTTGTTTTTGTTTTTATTGGAGAATGATAAAACCAAGATCTAGGTGCCAAGTGTGATTAATAGTACTAGGATGTCATTTATTCTAAGCCCTCTCATCTGACAGAGCAAGAAAATATGTCTGTATTCTAGCCCATGTATATACATATATATCTATACATATTCATCACTTCTACCTATGTTAAGCTAAAAATGAATTCACGCCAATGTTGTAAACTCAAATCCAGTACTCCGTGGATCCTTCTAGCTTCTCCCCCTTACTTATCTGTAACTTCCCACTCCAACAACGAGAAATCTGGCTTCCACTATATACCATTCATTAATTTAACTTTTTAGTTTCAATATACAGTCATCTCTCATCTACAAGAGATTGGTTCCAGGACTTCCACCCTTACCGCCCCCACCATGATATCAAAGTATGCTCAAATCCCTTATATAAAATGGCATAGTATTTGTATTTAACCTAGATTGCATATAGTCTATGGCAGGGTATAGCTATGTTTCATTTGTGTGGATTCAGCATAGTGGTTAGCACATGGCGAATTCACGTTTTGCCTTTTAAATATTTCTGGAATTTTTTTTTAAAAAACATTTTGATCTGTGTTTGGTGGAAATCCTAGATGCAAAAACCCATGGATACAGAAGATCCACTGTACATGTAAAACATTAGAACTGTTAACAGGTTCTGTGTAAAACAATCTTATCAACTAGGGAACAGTGCTTATATGAAATTCCTTCTGCCTTTAGTCTTGCAGACTCCACCCATTTCTCAAATTACTTTAGGCAACAACTTTCTCTCTCATCCCCTTCAGGGAGGTTGTTTCATGTATTTAGATCATTTTGCCACACTCTGCATTCTACCTTTTGGCAGCCTTTAAAAAGCCCAGTTACTTTTTTTGTGGTTGTTATTCCAGTGAGTGTGGTTTGCTTTGTAAGAAAAAAAAAAAAAAAAAAGCAAGGATAACAGGATTCCCGGTGGGCTTTGACAGTTGTGTTTTGATTTGTAGTTGTGTTGGCATGAGGTTTGTCCTTTTAATTGTTAGGATCCTAGTATCTCCAAGGCAGCCTTTATTAGCTTAGTTTGGGTTTTCTGCTCTCTTGACTTTGCAGGGAGTATTCTGATTTTCGAGTTATCAGAATGCCATTTACACATCACTCTCTTGTCCCCAGTTACTTTCCTCATCTTCTGAGGAAGAACCAGAGGAGGAACACTCTCCCTGAGTTCTAATGGGGCAGGGAGGAGTTCTCAAATGCTGTACCAAATCCCAGATAAGCCATCTGCAAAGTCTGTAAAGGTGGGGTTACACCCCAGAGGACTTATCCTGTGATTGACAGTTCTGTTTCTCCACCCAGTGATAGAGCCAGCCTGTTTTTTTGACAGTGTGACCCAGCTAGCTCAATGTTTCCATTCTTTTCCAAAATAAACATGTTGACCATCATAAATAAATAAATAAATAAATAAATAAATAAATAAATAAATAAACCTTTTAAATGATTTTTAAAATTTTACGTATATAAAGTTTCACAATTTGTGCTATAAAGTTCTGTGGGTCCTTAGAAAGACACAGTTTTATGCATCCATCATTAAGATACCTGCCAAAGAGCTTTGCCTCCCTCCAATTGCCCCTCCCATGTAGTTTAATGGTGTATTCCTCTCTCCTGCCACCAAGGCTCTGGAGGCCACTGGTCTGCTCATTGCCTCTACAGTTTTGCCCTTTCCAGAATGTCATATACTTGGAAGTACATGTATGTAGCCTTTTCAGACTGGCTTCTTTCCTTTAGTAATATGCACTTAAGAATCCATCTATGTGTTTGTTTGACTTTATTCCTTTTTATTGCTGCATAGTATTCCATTATATAGATATAAAACAGCTGATTTGTCTATACCTATTAAAGAACATCTTGGTTGTTTCCAGTATTTGATGATTATAAATGAAGCTGCTATAAAAATAAGTGTGTGTGGGGGTGCAAGTACTTATGTGTTTAAATCGTTCAGGTACATATCTAAGAGCTTGATTGCTGAATGGCATGTTAAGATTATGTTCAGCTTTGTAAGAAACTGCCAAATAGTCTTTCAGAGTGGTTGCACCATTTTGCATTCTTTCCAGCAACGAATGAGAGTTTCTATTGCTTTATAGCCTCACCAGCATTTGGAAATGTCAGTTGTTTGACTTTTAGCCATTCTAATATGTATATAGTGGTATCTCATTATAGTTTTAATTTGCATTTCCCCAGTGATATATGATTTAGAGCTATCTTTTCATATGCTTATTTGCTATCACTATATTTTCTTTGACGAAGTATTTGTTCAGTTCTTGTGCCCATTATTTAGTGATTTCACTTATTTTTGTGTTTTAAGGGTTCTTAGTTTATTTTTGTCTCTCCTTTTAACATTGCCTGTGTCTATTATCACACATTTGCTTTGTAAATTTTTCTTCCAGTCAGTGGCTCTTCTTTAATTTTTTTTAAAATAAAAACTTTTGCAAAAAAAAAATTACTGTTATTAAAGACTAACTTATTGATTTTTTTCTTGATAGATTGTATGTTTAGTGTTGCATCAAATCACCAACTCAAAATAGCGTGTTTCAGGCTAAAGAAAAGACAAAGAAAATTGACTTGATTATATAAAGTTATATTACTCTTGTGCAAAACTCACTTCAGCAATTGATACCAGGAGGCCAGATTTATAGACAGCTCCTTGGAAACCAGAATACAGGTATCAGAAATGCAGGTGGGCGGGCATGGTTGACATTTTAAAAGCTAGATTTATTATACAAGTAATTCTAAGCTTGTATTCTCCCTTGGGTTGGAATTTAGTTTTTGTTAGTTAAAAACCATTTATCTAAATTGTATTAAGTTTTTCAAAAATCTGAAATGTGGACACCTGCAAGTGATATTGACATTCCAAAGCCCAAGCTGCATAGGAATTGGCAAGTTATTTTTTGATGTCAGAAATGCCCTCGATCCATATCTATAAGGAAAATAAGTATGTAACAGAGAAAAAAAATAAGCAAAAAAAACCCCAACAATAACAGAAATAACTCACAAAAAATGAAGCCCAATATTGTCCTCTGAAAAGATGGATACTTTTTAAAGGCAAAAGGATATCACTGTATTGGTAATTCTTACCCTGAATTATTTTGTAGCAGATATTTAGAAGTGGTAGAAAAGTATGATAAATAAAAGTTCTGATGCCAGACCGCATGGGCTTATACCCCAGCTCCAAAAATGACTGGACAGTTGATGTTGCACGAGTTACCTGATCTCAGTTTCCTGATATATATATATATATATATATATATATATATATATATATATATATATATATATGAGCATAGCAGGTCTAACATTGCCTGCGTTTCCAGGGGACTATCCCAATGGTTTAATTTAGTGCTGATTTGGTAAGGGGTAAGGTTCCTCCTATAGCCCTATCTCATCAGAATGTCTCAATTTCTTACTGTCTCTTCAATGGAGAGCTTATAAGCAACCAAACTATGGAAGATCAGGTTGTTCACAGCTGATAGGTTCATGGGGGGAAAGGGTAAGGGAATTCACGACCCACCACAGTTTCATCTCGAAGGTCTCTCTAAACAATCTAGTCTCTCCTTTAGGTGTCACATCTTTTTCCCCCTCATTTCCGCAGTCCTATTTTATCTAAGAAAATGTCTGTCTCTGAAAAGAAAACTATTTTTCCCTCGTTAAGTTGGCAGAGTTTTTTTTTTTTTTCAATCTTTCTTTTTGTTTTAGAGTAAGATAGATGGAAGAGAAATGACCCTTGGGTTACAAGAGTGAGCAAAGAGGGATAGGAAATTAGAGAATACAATTAGATTATTTAATACTTTAGGATATAATTCCACCATACAGATAATACCCAAAGCCTAGTGCCTGGCACTAGTAACAGATTTAAGTTACTATCAAATCATAATCACCACTATTATGATGTCTGTCTTAGTTCAGGTTGCTATAACAAAATAGCATATATTGGGTAGTTTATCAACAACAGAAATTTATTCCCAGAGTCCTGGAAGCTGGAAATATGAGAACAGAGTGAGGCGGTTATGTGAGAGCCCTTTTCCAGGTCACATACTTATTGTGTCCTCACATGATGCAAAAGTCAAAGAGCACTCTGAGGACTCTAAGAACACCATCCCCTTCATGAGGGCTCCACTCACATGACCTAAGCATCTCCCAGAGGCGCCACCTCCTAATATCATTGTCTTTGAGCATTTGTTTTTCAACATATGAATTTACGTTGTTGGGGACAGGACACAAACATTCACCATAAAAATGACTCTGAAAAGATTATAAATAAGAATTCCTGAATTTAAAGTTTGGAAAAGATTATAGATAAGAATTTCTAAATGGAAAGAGAGAAAGGGGGTGTGGGTGGTTCTGTCTTGACCACTTGAAATAGCAACCAATACTACAGACCAAAAGTGAGAGTAAACCACTTTTGGTTTTGAGGAAAGGAATCATAATTTTCCTGAATGCTTTTTTTGACTAGCTTGTATTTTGCTCTAAATAGCAGCACCTTGATCTCAGATTCAAAAAAAGACAAAAATTGGTCCTGCTCAGGCACTCACACATATTTTAGCAAATGGCAATGGAAGTTGTTCAATGAACAGCATGATAAGTAAGACATATCTCTCTCACATCAGTCTTGACTTTGGGTGTTGGTTTCAATGCTCCAGGTGGTGCCAAAGGCAAGGGATCACTGCAGGGACCAGGCTGGGTGAACCATAACATGTTTCCTTTTCTTTTTAGCATGAATGATTTCCAAGTCATATGGGGTAAAGCAAATTTAAAAAATAGGTAGGAAACTCTCTCACACTATTAGTTGATGTTTATCAAACCAAAGGATAATATAGTTAAGAGACTGATATCAACTCAAAGACTTAATCAATTTGAGAATTCGTTTTCTATCTCTTAAGCCATTCTTGGGTCAGTTCTACATGTTGTATTCCTTTTACTAAAGCAAGTCATCGAGCCCATTCTTTTTCCTTCTATTTCTATTAACCTCTAGGATATTCTCTGCAGCTACTCTGAGACTATGAGGGGGTGAATTACTCCTAATTTTTTAACTGTTTTCCCTCACGTGAAGATTTTTAGCACTGAACCGCAGCTTGATTTTTCACATAATAATAGTCTATTTGCATATGCTTTACATATTATTATACTGCTATTCTCTTTGCTATATTATTATACTGCTATTCTCTTTGCTATAATTAAAGTTAGTACTTTATTATAAAATCCTATTCTCAAAGTTTTATAGTAAGACAGTAAGTATTCCCTGAAGCTAATATTAACCTACACTATTATTTGCATTTCCTTTTTATAAATTGAGATATACATGTGTATGTGTTTCTGGGTGTGTGAGTTTTCCTCAAGTGTGGGGATGGTAAAAAGTTTAAAAAATTTTTTATTTGTGTTTTGTTTTCATTTCTTAGCCTCAAGTTGAAGTTTATTCCAGTAATAATAATTGAATATTTTTATTATTTTACCATTGCTACAAGTAGTTTGAGTTATATATATCTGAATCAACATTTTCTATATAAAAACATTTCATGTTAAATCACCTCTGCCATCTTATGATTTATGTGTGTTCTGAATAATCCAACTATTTCTGAGTCATCTTCTTGCAATGGAAATAGACCTGACCAGAACTTTGCCAAGGGCTGACACTGGTATTGACTCAGCCAGTCTTACTGAGTTTAGAGGCCTAAGGAGAACTCTAAAACACAGATATAATTTACTCTGCATTTCCTCTCCAAAACACAGACCATGTATCCTCTCTCTTCTAAATCCATCTTTGCTAACTTTGAAGAAAATATGAAAAACATTTGTGACAATGTTTGCTTGTCAAGAGACCTAAGTTCTACCTGGCAGTCTGATATGGGGTATAAGTCTCTTAACTTCTCTCATATTTGGTTTATGAGGGTTTAGATGAGATAATTTCTAGAGCCTACTATCATTGCTTTAAAATTCTGAGATTTTAAGAGCTGAAATTCAATTTCAAAAGTCCTGTGTCCAAATCCAAAATCTGCTCTGATAAACTATCAATTTGCCAATTAACCTCTCTGAGGTTAGGTTTCTCATCTGTGAAACAAGAGAGACTACCTGATATCTATAGACTTTTCCAAGTATACCATTAAGGATTACTAAATTCATATATTAGCAACAAAATAGAGAATAAAATCACGATTGATGGCATGTAAAATATATGCATTATGTTCTTCTCCTTCCTCTAAACTCCATTAAATGATACTAGAAAAATATATATAAGGCAGGAAATTACAAGAACAGTGAGAATGCAAGAAGACACAAAAGTAATATTTGGAAGCAGGAAAGCAGAGGCACAGGGAGCTACTGACTTTGTGTACCCAGGAAAACTGAACTCTAAGCCAACAGTGTGGAAAGAGGACAAACAGCTACTATATTTTTATACTGTGCACCCTTCAAAAGACTCCAGAATTCACTTTAATAATTACCTCTGGAAATTGGTCAGAAAGTAGGGCTATAAAGGCTGATTGAAAAATCTCTTTAAGGTGTTGGCAGACCGCCACATTCCCCTCCCATTCTTACAGTTGAGCATTGGCTCTTCCTCCATCCAGAGAGTGATTCAAGTTTCTGAATTGGGACAAATTGAGGGTTTCTGGACTGGGGGACATCGGATCCAGCTGAAAGGGGTCCATACAGAAAAGAAGGAATAAATAAAAGTGCACATAGTGATTGCTGAGTCCCCAAGCTTTCTTTTTTGTTTGCCCCCTGAATGCTAGCAGCCACACAAGAGACTGAAAGAATCTTCCCTCAATAATCTGGATCATTCAAGAGGAAAGACTTAATGATGCTGACAGGAATTTTCTCAACAAATGATTCAGAGGAATATCCCACATTAAAATTGGCACTCAATAAGTCCTGCCCAAATGTTCTATCAGCTTTTTATTGTCCATTCTGAAATATAAGTGAACAGACAAGGGCAACCTGACATTTAAGGAATGCATTCACTATGAAGAACAAAGACAAAAAGGAACACACACTCTCTCTCTCACACACACACACACACAACAGAATAAAAAGTTACAGAGGAAACAGAGTCTAGGCAATGACCAAAAAAAATTTTAAATGACTGTTTTTAACTTCTTCAGACTCAACTCTTAGAAACATTAAAAAAAAATTTTTAAAGCAAGGTGACAAAGAGATTTGGAGAGATGAAGACTAAGTGTAGGGACATAAAGGAGAAGCCAGGAGGAAAAGGAGGGGGAAAAGCCCTTCTTCAGTAGTAAACTGAGCCAAATTTTAACCAACCGATGGCCAGAAAGACAACTTTATAAGTTACTGACCAGTTCGTTTCTTTTTATATGAGGAAATCAAGAAATGCAAAAACCAGACAGGTAAACTTCAGACTTTAGGAATATTCAAAGAAATATTCCTGATGTAAGAACTTTTAATAAACTTTTATTTAAAGCCTGTTTTAATCATGGTTATCTGGATTTGTGGCCTCAATTTTCTGCTCAATCTTGCTAGCAGAATTCTGGTATAGTGACATGAACATTCTGAATATCTTCTTTGCCTGTTTTAGAACTGACCTAGAGAGAAACCCTAACCACTATTTGTAACTCTGGGGAACCTGCAGGGGTAATTCTGGAGGCTAGAGCCACACCCAGTTTGGGAGAACCACTGACATACTCCTTGTTCTTCCCAGAACACTGTGGTGAGGACATCTTGAAGGTGTAAAGTAGCAAGGATTGTGGCAGATTTGTCTGAGACAACAGTACTGTCACCAGGTGAAGAGGAGAGACTTGCTCTGAGGCCTGTGTTGCCATTGGGGAGCATCTGCCTGTGCTCATCAAAGAAAACGCATGTGTGCAGGGATCCATGTGTTTGTTCTTTTTCCTGTGGTGTTATCCAGAGGGAAACCAAGAGTTTAGCCCAGCTCTTCACTTACTATCCTTCCTACACAGCAGCCTGCTCAGTTTGTGCAATTCACAGGCCCAATTGTCCACTTTTGACTTTACTTTGTCAGTACCCAGTTTCCACATTTTAACCCAGTGCTTGTCTAGGCCCAGAATCCCCCACTGGGAGGTGGAGGCTATGCTGTGTGCAGTAGCTGCTGTGTGTAGTAGCCTCTGTGCTTGTGAAGTAGATATGAGAGCAATGGAAAAGGCAAAGCACAGCTACTCTAACATATCTGTACAAAAGAAAATCAATATACTTTCTGTGTTGTTTCTTTGCCACTGCTTTTGATTAGTATGCAGGAGGGTAGCTATTCTCTCTTAAAACTCCAATTTTTAATTGATGCGTTTTTACCTCACATTTGTAGGTGTGGAAATATTACCTAACCATATACACTTTGCCCCTGATTATTTCTTCTTGTTCCAATATGCCCTACTTCACAGAGGTGGAAGAGATTGTCACACTTCACTAAAGGATCCTTCCTAAACAGCAAGTGCTAGTTTGAGAACACTGACATTCGAGAAGCCATGCTGTGTTTCCATGGAAACTACTTGCAGTTTTAAGAAAAACTCTAAGTACCAGATTTTAATCTCAAATTCAAGAGGCACAGAACTACACATTCTAAATGGAGAAGAGGAATGAAGTAATGGAAGAAATGCTAATGTGAAGGCATAGTGATTGTTTTCTGCAAATTTAAAACCCCATCCTAAAGTTATATTTGTTGTACATGTGTAATTTACCAATAGTGCATTCACTATTAGTTTGATTTTGTCATAGGTCCAAGCACATTGAAAATGAAGCATTTTCAGTAAGAGACTTTCAACTTCATTTTTAGCGGGAATTTGAGAAAGCCATTTAAAAGAAAAAGCACTATGAAGACACAATTTTGTGATTATGCACACTGGGTTTATGAAGGTTTGGCATAGACTCATGTCTGCAGAAGCATAACACCATTATTAGGAACTAAATGACAAATTGACTGTTAAAAATTTAGAGCATGGGCAGGTGTGTGAAAAGTATGTTAAACAAATTAAGATTCAGAATAAGCAAATAAAACTCTTTTGTAAAATTTGTAATGATAAAAGGTAGAAAAAAGGCCTTGTAACAGTCTCAAAAACATTCATAGGTATTTGGCACATTTAAAGAGTAAATTTTAAGGAGGGAGTGTATTGCTAGCCAGGACAAAGAAAAAGTCTTTCAAAAGTTTTGAAAGTTCTTTTAAATGTTTTTTTACCATCTGAGAAAGAGCAAAGCTAACTAGAGGATTCTGATTAGGTAATGAATCTTGCAAAATGTCCTAACTAATAATTTTTCCTCAGTAAAAGTATTGAAGCAGAAAAAAATCCACTGATGAAAATTTCTTAAAAGCCTAGATAAATACCACTATAATAGCACACTGAGTTAAAATTAAAGGCTTTTTAACGTGAATTATGGTGTTCAGAGACAAGGATAATGGAGGCAAGATCCCCTATTTCCCAGATGAAGAAAAAAATGAGCGTATCAGAAATGTGGAGATCATCAAAAGTACAAAAACAGCTACAAATGAATTCTAGTACCTAGATGATGGATCTATTGCATATCAGCAAATTCTTCAAGATATAAAAAACTTGATGAAAAACTATCTTTTCTACAAGTCAACAAAATGCAGTATTTTGTCATTTCCATTTTCATAATTTGCTGCTCTACTCGTAATTCACCTACCCCCATGAACTTGTCTACGTTATGATACAGCAGTGAGTAAGCAAAGGACCCACCAGAACACAAAATTTATATTCCAGAAGGGATGGCAGACTCTAAAAACAGCTATATAATATTGCCTTTGGGTAAAAGAGTCCTGAAAAGGGAAGTAATACAAAGAAATAAAGAGTAATGTGGCTGCTATTTTAAATAGTATACTTGAGAAAGAGATTTCGAGACTTTTTGGTGGAGACATAAATTAAATGAAGGTAGCAGTGAGCCCTGCAAATATTTGGGAAAGATCATTTCAGCAAGGAAAAAGGATGAAGGAACCTGAACAACACATGTGCATAGAGTGCTCTATAGGTAGCAAAGAGGTCTGTGTGGAGTGAGCAAGGGAAGAATAAAGGAAACACGGTCAGGCAGAAGTGAGGGCTAGATCATGCAGGCTTAGACACCTACTTTAAATACCTTTGATTTTATTCTTAGTATTGAGGAGCGATTGGGTATTTTTAAGAAATAAAATATTGTGATGCAACTTAACATATTAAAAAGGGTCACTAGGTGCTAAGAGGAGGATAGGCTGTATATTTCCAAAAAGTATAAACAAGGTGAGAAGCTACAGCAAGGAAAGAAAAGATGGTGACTGGAATCAAAGTGGTCCTAGGGAATGGAGTGAAAAAGATTCATATTGAGAACACATTTTGAAGGGAGAACTGGTAGAGTCTCAATAAAGGAATGGATGTTAAATGTGAAATAAAGAGAAGAATCAAGATATATTCCAAAGATTTTGACCTGAGGAACAGAAAGTATACTGATGCCACTTTTTGGGAAAGTAAATGTTTGTGGGATGCAGGAAATGAAGAGTTCGATTTTAAAAAAAGATAAATTTGAGTTACCTATTATAAATCCAAGTGCAGATTATCTGAGGCTAGAATTCAAGTGAAAAGTGAGGGCTATAGATATATACATATCTATGAGATTTAAAGCCATGTATTTAGACAAGATTGCCTAGGAAGGGAATGTAGATAGGGAAGAGAAGAGGTGCAAGCACAGGGCCCAGAACACTGTAACTTTCAGTGGCTAAGAAAAGCAAGAGGATGCATCAAAGTAGACAAAAAGAGTAGTCAATATTAGAAGAGAACCCAGAAGTGGGAGATGTCACCAAAACTAAAAGAAGAGAGAGTTTCAAGAGGAGAAAGTAGACAACCATGTCATTGCTTAGAGTCCCAATAAGATGGAGACTGAGAATTGCTTTTTAAATTTGGAGGTCATTGAATACCATAATAAGAGTACTTTTAGTGGAGTGATAGGAGAGAAAGACTAATTTGGATCCAAAAGAGAATAAAAGAAGTAATAGATAGGAGAGGATAAATAACTCCTCTGAGAAATTTTACATAGAAGGGATGAGAGGGCTGTAACTGGTGGGAGATGAAGTCAAAGGAAGGTTTTGTTCTTGTTCTATGATAGGGATATTATACATGCTTCTATGCAAATGAGAACCATCCAATAGGGAAATTTTGATGGTGAGGGAAGAAATAATTCTAAGAGTAATATCTTTAAGATGGAGAGAGGAAATTAGATCAAATGCACAATTTAGAAGATGGCCTTAGGAGCATGGAAAGTTCATACATTGTAACAGGAGAGACAGTTGAATAACCAAGAAAAAAACATTACAGGTATGTTTTTGGAATACTTGCTGATGAATGCAAGAATTTTCTGATAACCTTCATCTCATCAGTGAATTCTAAAGGGCATAGACTGAGTTTTGGGAATTCAATGGTGTATTAGTTGAATATTGCTGGGTAACATTAAATCACAAATTTTGCAGCTTAAAACAACGCAAATTTATCATCATCCAATTTCTTTGGGTCAGGAGTCTAAGCATGATTTATCTCATCCCCCAAAAGGCTGCAAGTACCTGAATTCTGCCAGCGACCATGGGTTTGCAGACTGATGTGTTGACAATCATAGTTTCTTGCTGGCTGTTGGCTGGTCACGTTTAGTTCTCTGTTGTGTAGATCTTTCAAATAAGGTTGCTTGCTTCATCAAAACTAGCAAGAAATAAAATCTTCTAGCGAAACAGACATTACAATCTTATATATCATAATCCGAGATGTGACATCTAGTCACCTTTGCAGTATACCTTTGGTTAGAAGCAAGTTATAGGCCTCACCCATATTTAAGGGGAAGAGATTGCACAAGAATTTGAGTACTAGGAGGTTGGGAAAACTGGGGTTATCTTAGAGTTTGTCAGCCACAGGAAAGAATATGAGCTTGAGTCAGATTAAAATATATTTAGTGCCATATGGAGCTAAATTGAGAAAGGATATGGGGTTTGGACTTCTTGTCAGGGAGACTAAGATAACCAGGAGTACAGAAAACAGTGTTATTTATGCTGATAGTGTTTTATGGAGAGATGGGTCTAATTATAGATTAATTCTAATTGTAGATCCCTCTTAGCATTGATTCAAGATAAGGTTGAGATTATTGAAGGATGAGAAGTCATAGTCATAGTAAAAGTAAGCCAAGCTCTGTCATCTAATAGAGAGCAGTGCTGGAGCTAGGGGAACTAGGGAAAGATTCTTTCCAGCAGCAGTTAACTTTTAGTAAGTCACTATAGCACAATCAAGCACACAAACCTAAAGAGGTCGAGGTTTATGTCCTAGTCCTATCACTTGTTAGCTTTGCAACCCCCTGTAGGTCATTGTGCATCATTTACCTCAACCAATGGCAGATAATTCCAGATTAGTGCTACTATTATTTGCATTTTACAGACAATAAAACTAAAAATGAAGCTAAATACAGCTCCCTTACCCTATAAGAAAGGTTTGAAGCTTAATAAGACAACAAAGTTAAAGTAGATACTCAAAAAATATGTGTAGAAAATGATGCAATTTCAAGATTATCTAATTTACAGTTTGTAATTTATGAAAATGTGATCATCTCAGCTATAATTTGGTTGCAAAGTCCACAAAATTCAAGACAGATTATGACATATAAAATTATTTTAGTATTTAGATTTAAGAATCAAAGAGAATTTCAAAAATATATGGTATTCTACTTTGTATCACAGTAGTCTGCCTATAAAAAAATCTTGTCTGAAGAAATGTCATTAGAAACACTAAGATTTTTATTAGAAAGGAAGGAAGAAAACTAGGAAGGAAGAAAGGGAGGAAGGGAGAAAGGGAGAAAGGGAAAGTGAGGGAAATGAAAAGGCAAAGGCAGAAAGAAGGGCAAGAATAAAGAGAAAGAAAAAGAAGAAAAAAGAGGCCCTAGGGAAATTTTTAAAAATTTGAAAAAGATCTACATTTAAGGCTATTTTTAAGGTATTTAATGTTTTAGTGCAAGTGCCACTAATAAATTGTTAGCTCACTTGAAGCTAATTAGTTAGGTAAAATAGGTTTCATAAATTCATAAGTGAAAGTATTTTATTTGTTAGAGCACAGTAGTTACTATTAAGAAGGCACAATGCTTCTAAGTGGGAAATAAAAACACATTTTTCTGGAGTTCTTCAAAAGTTCACAGTAAAGGAATATTTCAGTTTATGAATTCTCGAATTAATGACTGCAAAGTTAAAAATTCAAAAAGACAAATTTTGCAGGGAATCATTAAAGAAAATCAATATTTTCTCAGCTATCTTAAGAAAATATGCCAAAATGCTAAGTAACAAATGAATAGTTGTCAATTAGTCGAAGATACCTTAAAGAAAAGTTTGGGGTGTTTCATTAATGATAAACAGATGACCGAGATCGAACTACATGGTGTTATCACATTGGCCAAAATATCAGATACTTTGAATAAAATAAATGCTTTTACAAGAGGAATATTTATGAGAGGAAAAGTGTAAGAAGCTACAGCACATAGAAGAAAATCTATATTGATTGGTGTTAGATGTTACTAGATTTTGTGAACAAGTAAAGTTCTCTCAAAATTGTCAGCTTATAGGACTATTCACACATCCTCAAAAGTACTGGACACTTTTCCCCATAGAAATTAACATTATTTTCTAAACAATATTCTGTTACTACTCAGAAATAAAGTGTTTAAAAAGCATCCCACTAAGCATCGAAAAAAAATTTTTTTCTTTGTTTGACTAAGTTGTACTGATAGAGAGAACTCCGCTAACCTATCCAAGTAGCTGTGCCCAGCTTTACCTGACTCAGTGTTTTAGACAGTAGAAATACTTGATGCCCACAAGAATTTGTTAATAACTGTATATACTCAGCAGTAACTGCTCTGTTCAGAGGTTAGCAGCCCACAGGTGGTAGACCACTTGTTGATAAACATACTATTATTTTTCTTTTAAGCCACATTTCTGTTTTATCCATTGGTCTTTAGTATATTGTTCACCTTAAACAAAAGTTAGATGGTTTCAGTCCTCAAATTATAACTCTTTATAGGAAATTGAATAATAAGGTTCTTGTGTATTACTTTAATGAGTTCTCTGAACACATCAAACATTTAAAGAATTATATCTCATAAGACCTGTTTTCCTAAAAAGAACATACTGTGGACTTCAGCTGATGAGGATTCAATGATCAGATGTAAATGTGGGCAAGTTATTACTTTCTCTTTCAATTAGGAAATTGGTGACGATAACAGAATCTACTTCAAAATGCATGTAATATACTTAAGATAATGCTTGCATGCAGTAAGAACTCAGAAATTCAGTAAGGTATTTCTCTTGTTTGCCCACATGTTGGGTTCTCAGACTTTAAAACTTAAGAGCGATTCCTCTGAATATTTTGTTAACACTTCAGAGAGGCTTGACTCTCTGTTCTCAATGTCTTCTTCAAATCTACCACTATTTCATAATACTCAGGACTCTTTCAGTTCCATGACATAAACCTAACTAAAATTAGCTTAATGAAAAAGGTTTATTGGCTAATGGAATAGAACTCAAAGGTAGATATGGTTCAGGGTAGAAACTGAGGTCTCAAAATATGTCAGCAAAGCTTGGTATACATGCCTAGCCCTGCAGCAATCACCGCAGCAAAGAGAGTCTATATATCATGTGTCCAATTCCAAAATATGCAGATTAATAATATCACCAGGACCACACAGAGTAGGGAAAGGTAATTGCTCAAATATCAAAGACAAATGTTTTAACCAAAAGAGTTAAGAAACACTGGGCATGCAGAAATAAAAGATAACATGTAAAGAAATGATTCTTTTCTTTTGCTGTGAACTCTTTGGGTATAGAAATAATGCATTCATCTTATTTCCTCACTGAAAAGTAAGCACACTATAGGTTTGTTAAATGGAAACAGGGGATATAATCTAAATTAAAATAGACTGGTCAAGAAAGGCCTGCTATCTTAGCAAAGCCCTGAAGAAGGTGACGGACCACCATGTTTACTCTATTTGTCAAAACTAAGAAACTAACATCACTGACATCAGATTTTATCAGATTTCAGTTGTTCTCTTAATGTCCTTTTACTGTTCAAGGTTTCAGTCCTAGATACCATTTGCATATAGTTATATCTCCTTAGTTTCTCCTTGTCTGTGACAATCTCTGAGTCTTTGTCTGATGACCCTGATAGTTTTGTGGAGTACTCGTTAGGTATTTTGCAGACTGTCCCTCAACTTGAGAGTCTGATGTTTTTGTTTTTGTTTTTTTCTCATATCTAGACTTTGGAGTTGTTGGGTTTGTTTGTTTGTTTGTTTGTTTAGAAAGAACACCTCAGAGCAAGCATTTTTTTTTTGGAATTGGAAGAAAACATCCTGTTTTCTGATGGGAATGCTTCACTAGAAAAGGGGAGATTTAATGATGTGGGAGTAAGAGAGAACCATTGTCAGAGTAATGGAGGAAATTGAATTTAGAACCCAGGGGGGAGAGATTGGCCTTAGCTGAAAATAAGGATAGTTTATTCATAGTTAAAAGAAAGGCTGACAGAGCTTATATGCACAGATGATGCATTCAAAAGAGGGCATATGGTATTGGAAGCTTATGCATATTTTCTTTTGATTGTGTATTAGTTTTCTTTGTAACAAATGATCATAAATCTAGCAGCTTAAAACAACATATTTTATTATCTGTTTCCATGAGTCAAGATAGCTGTTATGGCTTAGGGTCTCACAGGGCTGTAATTAAAGCATCGGCTAGTGTCAAGGACTCAGGTGAAATTCAGAGTCCTCTTCCCAACTCACGTGGTTGTTGCAGAAATTCATTTCCTTGAAGCTGTAAACTCATAGTGGTTTCCTTCTTCAGGCCAACAAGAGAGTATCTCTAATGTCTCATGTCTTACCTCTCTGAACCTCTTTTAAAGGGCTCATCTGACTAAGTAAACCCACCAAGGATTAACTACTGTTTGATTAATTTAGTCAACTAATTAGGGATCTCAATTACATCTTCAAAACCCCTTCACCTTTGCCATATAATAATCTCAGGAATGATAACACCTTAACTTAGCCATATTCTGTTAGAAGTAAGTTATAGATCTTGCTCCTCTCTAGGGGTGGAAATTATATAATGAAATGGTTTATTAGGCATCATCTTCAATTGCTTCTACTTCCTTAGTTATTTTGGAAGCAAAATTAGAAATTGTCTAGACAGAGAAGAAAGTGGAGGTTTGAAAAAAATGGGAAAAATAATTAAGTATATCTGAGAATGAGTGTACCTTTCGATTCTAAACTATCTCTTCAAGTTTTGTAGGGCTTCTCCAGCATGTGCATTTCCTAAGATAACTGCTTGTCTAACTCGATCCTTAAACTTTAATCAATCACTAAATATTCTGAATGGTATTTGTGGGGCTTTGTCATAAATAGTAAGAAATAATTGATTCTATGGTCTTAAGATTTATTGATCTATGAGGAATTATGCATAATAGAGAAATTAGGTTAATCTTCAACATATGATTTTCTAAATTTGAATATTGCTTGAAAAGTATATCAATATTTATTTTTTAAAAATTTCTGGTGCATGTTCTATTTTAATAGCAGTGTTATATTTAGCAAAACATTTAATGGAAAGAGCACAGAGATTATGTAAATAGCTCATAAGCTATGACTATCTCAAACATTATACTTGTTAGAGTAAATTAATGATTAAAAGTCTGTTTAACTAGTACACTTCTAGAATTTCTGCCACTAATATATTAAATAAACACCAACAGCTTCACTTTTATGAAACAATATTTTTTGTTTGCTTTAAAGAACTTGCCTGAAATTGACTTTGTGTAAAAGTCTCATTAAAAACAAAAACCTTATAACTAGAACTACAATTTTAATGTTTTAACTAATAAAGATAAAAAAAAATTACACACACACGCCAATATTATTCGGCTACAACCACCAAATCATGGAACACATTTACAATCTTCTTCCAAGTGGCCCAAGAGGAACTGAACAGAATTTATCTTCATGAGCAGAAATCTCTGTGTAACACATTGTTTTATATATGCAACTCTTCATATGAATTTATCTTCAGTTCAATAAGCGTTTATTTTGTACCTACTCTTTGCCAGACACTGTGAATATAAAGGTGGAAAAGACAAACTTATAGGAAATGCTACATTTTAAATTTAGCATTGGGTCCATGAAAGTCTATGAAACTTACAAATCTATTATGTTATTTTCTATGTATATTTTATATTCTTTAAAAAAGTATAAATATGTTCCTTACCCTCAAGGTGCTTTTAGTAGAGAGAAAAATACTTATGTATAAAAGCTGATCTCAAAACAAAGTAGTAAGTGCTAGAAGTGTACTCTGAGTGCCTGGGTGAATGTAGGGAAAGGGCTGAGTGTAGGGATGTTTTTAGATAAGTTGACAGTACAGTAAAATGACAGTTCGTTTAGGTCCATATCCACTCAGCTGAGGGACACTGGAAACTTCTATACAAAGTTTCCTTAACTATATAATAAACAAAGTCTACCTCAGAATGTTGGAATATTACATTAAATAACACATACAACAACATGGTGTTTGATACACATTAGGTAGTTGTTAGAATATTATTTCCTTCCTTTACTTTTCTGCCTCACTCTTCTTTCTAGGAAAATGAAATAAGGAACAATGGAAAACACATCATCCCCCCGCCCCCCAGAAAAAGAAGGTCTGAACAATTATGAAATAACAAGTTGTTTGGTGATCCCTCTAAAATATTATTGTAGCAGAAATTTTAAGGAAAAAAAAATAAAGAACCAGGATCAGATGAGACTATCACTATAGGCACAGAACAGTAATGAGACATCTTAAAGAATTTGAAGCAAGAAAATGACCTTGACTTTGAGTCAGGTATAGAAACTAGTTGAGAAGATATAATAGGCCACGTGAAAAATGATGTCTTGGGCATGGTCAGATAGTACAGAGAGAAGATAGTATAAACATTTAGGAGATATCTAGGGGGCAAAAAACCAATATTTAATGTTTGATAGGATTTGTGGCATAAGAGTGTGGTAAGGCAAAGAATGACCCCAAGTTTCTGGTTATGTTGCATAAATGACAATAACATAAATTGAGAAAGAGGGAACATGAGAAATTCTACTAATGGAAGTAGAATTTTTGGTCTTATGGTAAAGATATACATAACTTTATAAAAAATTGCCAGTGTTTGAAAGGTAAAATATTTTACACTACCACAAGATAAGTATAAGAGCTTTAGCATTTTTAGTCTTATTAATTTTGGCCATTTGTGTGTGTAGTAGTACCACACTGCAGGTTTTAAAAACTATATTAATATACATAACATTCATCTTTTTTTGTGTTGGAAGTGTAGAGTTCTGTGGATTTGGCAATTAGAGCCAAGTAGTCGCTACCCCAGTTAGGATACAGAACAGTTCTTCAACCCCCAAAATTACCTTGTGCTGCTCTTTTGTAACCATTCCTGTCCCTAACTCCTCATCCTTGGTGACAATTGCTCTATTACCTGTATAGTTTTGCCTTTACCAAGAACTCATATAAATAAAATCATAATGAATATAACTCTTGGAGGCTTCTGTCACTTAGCATAATGCATTTGAGATGTGGTTGCATGTATCAGTGTTTCACTTTTTACCGCTAAGCAATATTCTATTGTAGAAATGTATCAGAGTTCATTTATTCTTTCAACCAATGAAGGACATTTGGATTGTTCACATTTTGAGTATAAAAATGACACTAATGGCCAACATTTACTGAACATTACCATGTTTCAGAATTCTTTTAGGCATTTTATTTGCATTAACATTTAATATCCACAATAGTGATATTTGAAAGGCAGATTAGAGTAATAAAATCCAGTGTGTGATAAATATTAAGGTTTATATTTTATAAGATTCCTTGAGTTTTTATGCCTTTATCATAGAGATGTTTCATTTTTCTTGGTTTTGAGATTAATATCATTAAGATAAAAAGGATTTTAGTGCTAAATAGCAATCTTAACCATCATCCAGACTAATCCTCTCATTTTAAAGATATAGAAACTGGGCAGATTAGTTATTAGTAAACATTTTTGTTCTTTTTTCTTTTTTCTTAAGAATGGAGAGCTATAGTTAATATGTCACCAATTCAGCAAATGTAAATCTCTTTCTACATAAAATTTGGAGCTATAGAGCTAATTTCATTTTCCCTTCTGGAACTAATATATAATTGGCTTTTTCCTTTCATTTTTTCAATTATTTGTGAGAAAGGCTCTGTCATGGATATAGCTGATTAGATATATAGAATAAAAAAATGTAAACTATCACCTAAAACATGCTTTATTATTTAAAAAGCTAAGTATCTTGAAGGCAGAAGCTAGTGTCTAATATATATATATATTATATATATATATGACACTAGCTTCTGCCTAATATATATATATATAATATATATATATATATATATATATATATATATATATATATATATATATAATACACCACTATACACTCTGGCAGAAACTCATGAAATATTTCACTAATTAAATACTCAAAAAAATTGTGAAAGAAATGCTTAAAGGATACATGGACCATCCACTTTTTGAGATGGATATAAAATTTGATCTTGATGCATTACAGGAAAGGTGCTGATAAAGATATTGTTCGTTATATTATAGTATCCTCTTTATCAGAACTCCCAGAAGGAATTCCTCTCTTAATAAACAAGGCAGCTATACTTTTGAGAAATTTCTATCTGTGCAATGTCTATAGTATAAATGTGTAAATGATTACATGTCTTTTTTCATACTGGCTACTCAAAGCTTAAATGTAAAACTTGACCACCAGTCTAGCGGTGTATTTACTATAATATTCAGTTTGCATTTTTTGCTGGGCTCAATAAGTGTATTCCTATTCTTGCTCTACTTTTAACTGAGATTATATTGTCACATGTTAACAGATTCTAATGAATCTTTATTGAAATAAAGCATATAAGAAAGAAACACAGGTGAGTTACAAGTAAAGAGGTTGAATCACAGGTAGGAAGCAAAAGGGAAGAAAGTGGGCTGCAGAAGTTAGGGCTAGAATTAAACAGTTACTGTTTTTTCATTGCCTACTTGATAGGCTTCAAAAATGAATCCAAATCTAACATGCAACAGAATAAAGGTGTTCCAGGTCCCTCTCAGTGAATACAAATTAATTTAAATTAGCTATTCAAAAGCCAAACTGGGAGAAATAATAGATGTCCTTTTTAAACACAGCAAATTTCTTTTGGCTAAGAGATATTCACCTAACTCATTTCTTGGGGTACTTTTAATTTCTGATCTTGCATCTGGTAAAATCTGAGGAAAACTATTACATCAGAGTCATAATGAATTCACTTTTATTGACTGGTCTTTTAGTTATATATTTGGAATTTATCCAATAATCATCACAATGCCTAGCCATCTGAAATCATCGAGTGTTAAAAAAGGTTGAAAACATTTTACATGATAGTTTTACATTCTTTACTACCAGAGGTCACAAAATGGATCCAATCAGCAAAATTTTTTAAAAAGTTTGAGTATATGCTATACTTAGAAAAATTTACACACACACACATCTTCATTTTAGTGATCCATAGCTACAAAAAGCAACACCAACAGTAGCTGATTAGCAACTAACTACTCTTTTTAGGTGAGAGTTGTCTGCCATCCCTAGGACTCTCTAGGGCTTTAAACCTGATGCATTTATTTACAATACCTGACAGGTCTCCAGTAGGTTTTTGCATTTTTGACCCTACATATAATGCCTATTTGAGAAACTTATTTTAAAATTTATCAACAAAGTTTACCTCATATAAGGAGGTGTTTCTTTTCTGACAATATGAACTATAATATCTTGCATTAACTACTCAGAAGCTCAATACCAAATGTGAAGTCAACCATTTCTGCTAGCACTGTATATACATTCTATTTTTAATTTCATCATTCATTATATATTAATTTTTTAGTTTTTTTGTGAAAATATACTTCAAATCTTTTGCAGAGTACTCATATTTTAATAAGAAATATTACCTAAATTCTATTTTAAAATGACATAAACGAAAACAATTAAATAAATAATGCATTAACAGAACATTTTATTTGAGAATTAAATTAAGCCTTTAGCTACAAACACATAATACTCATATCAAAAAAAATGAAATAGAATTTGAGTTGTTCATATCATTGTTACAAAATATTTTTTATAAAATATCTAAAAACATAATTTTCAAGAATGTACTATAATTAAATATAGCAACAAAGCAAATTTTCAAGAGTATAGCAATCAGATTTGCAATTGCCTTTTTATATGTAGTCAGAGATTGACTGCTCCATTTTAATGTTAATGGCTTAATAGGTTACCATTTGGTTAAAATAAGTCTGGGTAATTACAAAATGATATAGAGTAGAATGGTATTTAATAAATATAAATTTAGTATGTACAAATAAAAGTTGTGGCATGCTACACTTAGGTGACTGTTCAAACACAGAGTCCTAAAGTTACTGCATGTATTACGATTGAATTTCTTCTAAATATTCTCCTTTGCATTTGATATTTTTGAGATAAGGGTAAAGATCACATTACATTAGACATAATTACCAAATTAACATGGTGATACAGTGGTTTGATAATGTTTTATAAAACTGACTTAAAAGTACTTTTATATACAGACATAATTAATGCATTTCAATGTGACTGAGTAGCCAAAGTTTGTCACTTCGAGCTGTTTACAACTATATTTGCTCAGATTTTTAACCCTTTTCAAAGTCAAAAACAAAACACAAAAGCATGACACAATCCTATACCGTAAGTTGAATTACATGTAAAATTATCTTACCATAGTCGTCATTGTTTTGTGTCATGAAATAGTTATTTCAATGGGGTAACTTCTAAAAGACTTATCTTTATGTTTAAATTTATTGTTTTTTATATAAATTGAGAAACTTAAAATCCTATATATATAACACTTTTAAATGAACATTCAATAGAACAAGTGCCACTATGTTTTGATTTTAGTATATTTTAGATCTATGACTATTTGTTTATTAGGTCTCAAATTATTTTGTCTTTTGATGTCATAAATTAAATATTAATTATAACAACAAAAGCTAATCACATTGAAAAATGTCCCTCCCCCCTTCACTGATAGCTGGAATATAACAGCACTACCACTAAGTTTTATAATTTGACCAAGAATGAATGTGTCTCTGTAATTAATTAATGTAGTACCTAAATTCTCAAAAATAATAACCTTACATTAAGCATACAATAACATTTAGCTTTTATGTGGCTATATGTCAGTATAAAATTAAATTTAGAGTACATTTTTTAAAAAAGAACTATTTGAGCCAAAAAAACTTCCTTTTGTTTGTAGCTAGATCAACTGTTTTTTTTTTTTTTGAATTTTGAAATTGTAAATATTTGTAAAAATAACTGAAATTTTGCTGATCGTAAAGTATGTAGCTTCTATACTATGGGACATGAGAGTGTCGACCTTAACTCAAAATTTAGATACAGACTTCCAAGGATTGTTTCTGTAGATGCTATAAAATTCAAGAGCAGTCATCATGTTTAAATGGAAAAACTGATCAGTTTGAAAAAGCAAAAGGTTATAAACTTTGGTTTTCAGGCAGCTTATTACCTTTGCTGTTTTAAGGGAAGATCAATTTCCTAAAGGATGTTAGAGCTAATATACAATTATACCCCAAAAATAAAAAAACTAAGAAAACATTTCCCAAATTAAAAAAAAAAGAAAAAATACAACTTTAGTGTATGTGTGTGTTTAACAAATTCAGATTTACAAAGTCTGTACAGTTTAAGATATCTACTTTGTTAGTGGTACATATCTTGAGTGAGAAAATATACAAAGAGTGTGACTGAATTCTACTTTTCATCTGTTGGTCAGAAATCAAATATTTCATAAATAGAAAAATTTTTATATCTAAGATACGATATATTTCATGTATGCTTTTATTAGATTAAAGTTAACTACTTTATATAACAAAATAGTTATCTTTTAATTACGCTCTTCAAACAGAAAAAAGTTAACATATAACTGATTTAACACTAAAACCAGCAGTTTTTGACAATATTAGTTCTTAAGAGAAACAGTGAAGGAAAGATTTGGTGTCTTCACAGTCAAAACATGTAGACCACTTAAACCATAAAAGAATTCATTATCATTCATGCATTGCATATATTACACTTTTTTCTTTGCAAACCTGCAGTTTTTATAATTAGGAAATCAATTCTTTGCTCTTATTTGCTTGTGATCATAGTGATCTAAATGGTGCTACAAGTCAAATGGTAAAGGCAACTCAGCTATAATAGATACCTGAGGAAGATTCTGAAGCATTCCTCCCTAAGAATAACAAAACTGTTAGAATTCTGCCTAATAACCTGTTTTTAAAAACAGAAGAAACATAACATTCATAAAATTATAAATTAGTAAACCGTTACGTGCTCGGATTCCAAACATTCTTCCCTTGATAACTTTCTGCAATGAAAACAAACAGAATGTTTTATTTTACTTTGAAATGTGACTAACTCTTACTGGCTGGTTGGGATAATATGCTGGAATTACAACAAAGGTCAGAGGTAAACTGTACTGTAGTAGATTATCTGTCTCCAGTAGGAGTAGGTTAGGAAGTGGTGGTATCCACGTTGAGAATTTGCTGACCATGTTTTAATACACTTTCCCTTAATCTTAGAACTATTTCATAAAATTAATTTTGTTTCATGGTGGGCTCAAATATACCTCTGTAGTAAATATTTCTCTAAATATTAATAAAACATGGTACATTATAAAATTATTAGGAATGACATTTAGAGTTTATCCCTAAGAAAATATATAGTGGCTAACTGGATATAAGAACAAAATATCCACAGGTTATATCTGTATGACTGTTTGTATGAAGATGGTTATATCAGCATAGTGATTTTTTCTTGTAATTACTTGTAGAAAGTAGACTATTACTATTGTACTAATTTCCTATGACCTGATCATTCTAAGGAATAGCACATTCTTAAGCTATAAATAAGTTTAACAATCGTGCCTCTTTTTAAAAAACACATTTTACTTCAAAAACACTACTGAAAAATAAATTTCACTGCTAACCTGTTTCTGTATGACAATTGATCACAAGCATTTAACCTGTAAGAACCATAAAAGTATAATGTTTTAAAATAGGAATATTATACAATAGTTTAAAATATTGTCTTTTAAATAAAAAATTTCCATCATTAAATGTTAAACTTAATCAAATGTCAAACTTCAGGAATAAATTTAAGATATAAAGGAATTTTTATTTCCATGTCCCTAAAATCTAAAAAAAGCTAAGTAAATTTTCTTTATTACTTTTGGTAAAAATAGCTTAAAATATTAAAAGAAGGCAATCCAAAACTAGTATCACTTTTTTCTTATTTAACAGTTGGTCTCTGATTAATATTAAATTGTAAAACAAGAATAGTAGAATAACAAGTTAACATTAACAAGATACTCTAAAAATGATAATATTTTGAGTATTATATTATTGTAATAATTGTGAAACAACTAAGTTTTCTTAAGACTTGAGAAACAATTGTTAACTTTTATAAAATAACTTTCTATAGCTTCTAAAATCTGGAGTTCAGCGTTGTAAAGCAGAAACATTAGACATACAAAACATCTAGCGTGCTACAGGTAACCAAAAATCTGCAAATGATATCTATTGTGCTGTAGAAAGCAGGTCTTCCTAACACAATATGGTTCACAGTAAGGTACAATATGGTTCACAGTAAGGTTTCAGGTATGAGTTTACTTTTTCTTAAGAATTATCCAGAATCCAAACACCAATACAATAAAGTTGTCTGAGAAAAAACTTAGAGAGTATACTATTTTTTTCAGTTTTTCTTCAACATACCAAATATACGCACAATCCTATTTCTTTGGGCCCAGAATACAAGTAGAATTTAACTGTGTAGTAACTACTTTATGTAACAAGCAATTACCTATTGTAAAATAAGAATTAAATTGCTATGAAAACAGGATTTCAATTTCAGTTATAAATTTAGCGAATGATGCCACAGGGGATGTTTCTGCACAATGTTCTCTCAGGCATTTTCTCAGTGCAGCGTTGTGAAGCGTGGCAATAACAACATTACAACCTTTAAAAAAGTGCAAATTATTTTCATTAAAGATAATTGTAATAATGTATCTTAACTTTTACAGTTTTGTGTCCATAACTCAAAAGAAAAGGCATTTGCTGAAATTATGTGATTTCAATAATAAACAGGCAGCTATTGATCTAATGCATAAGTTGCTCTTTCCTTACTGTATATTCCAGACCACTTGCGAGTTAGTTCTAGATAAAGACTTGGTTTATGAGGCCGGTAATCCAGGTACACTGTACTGCTAGTTCTTTTGGGAATAGCCTTTTCAATCTGAGTTCCTTCATGCCACTCATTAAAAGAGGTGATAGAAATCACACTGGGGTGGGTTTGGAGAGCAGCACGCAGAGCCGTTTCATAATATTTCCCATTGATTCTATTCCGAGTGTTTTGAGCGTTCCATGGACGGATGCTGGTATCTATATATCCTGGGCCCACACTTGGGATAAATATTAGTTTGAAGTGATCACAAAATAATTTTAGCTTAGCCCAATTCTCATATGATGAGCCATAAGTAAAGCCATTTGTGGCAAAATATGTATAAATTCCATCAAAACCACCTTGAAGGATATCATATTTATGCTTGTCTTCTACTAGAAGTGCAATAAACAATCCATCATAAGGAGAATTGCGAATGCTCTGAGACCCTGAGACGGTTAATAGATTGGCCCATTGTTCAGGCTTTGTAATATAGGAATCGTAGACATAAAACATAGGAAGAGCATTGCCGGTCTTAGTCTTGTACCTATAAAAGGCCGGATGATTTCCGTATCTACAATACAAACATAGGTAAAAATAAAATTATTATTCACAATTCATTTGCCATATACATATTATATACTGAAAATGAAGGTAATCAGTACAATTTAAGCACAATGTTTACCTTCTTTGGGGAGTAAGTTATATAATTGTTATAAATGCACTGATTTTATACATTGAGAAATGAAATACTGGATACATTAAGACATTACCAAACAAGAAATTATCTTATATTGAGGTTTACAAATGATGACTAACACCATGAAGAGCCCTTTTTCTATATGAATATATAAACTGCTTTTAAAATATCAATTGGCCCACTGTTGCTGACAAGTTTCTTTGTAAGAGTATGGCATCTGTCACAGACTATTATCAGTAAAATAATAATTTGTTCAAGGGAACAAAATGAAACTGTATTAATTTTTTTCCTGTAATCAGACTAAATAAAAATATTAAATGTCAGTCCCTTATTATAAACAGTTCACATATCAGAGTATGAATTTTCTTTTAAAAAGAATATCAATTTAAAATGTCAGCATGATAGAAATCATAAATAGCCTAATAGACACATAAAATAAAAATCTTTATTCATAAGGAGAGTGAATTGTAAACTACTTCAGAAAGGTTCCTCAAAACGACTGCAATATTCATTACAAAATTAGTTTTATTTTAATGTCAGACCATGAATCATTCAAATCTCTCAGACAGAATTTAAATGTACTTTTCTACATCAGTAATTACACTAGATCACAAACTGGTGATTATAAACACAGAAGAAACTCACTTGTCTATAATATATTTGATATTTTTGTACATGCTTTGATCATCTCGATTGTAATATGGTTCGATGTGAAAAGTGACCTAAAACAAAAATATTGATTAGAAAAAAATTATGATGTAAAAATAAAAGTATATTCCATATTTTAATTCCATGATTTAATAACCTTAATTTAAAATGCTTACTGAACACAGAAGTTACCAGAGTTTAATAGAATATTTACTAAGAGCTTTCTCTATTAAATAATATGCTAAATATTTTATACATTTACCTCAGTTAATTCACAACTCTACAGTACTTAGTATCTTCATTTTCTACACGAGACAATCAAAATTAAGATAAGTGCAATAATTTGTCACATCCAGTGAGCTGGAGGGAGTGGGCATTCTGAATTCAGAGCTCGAATGTTCAACCACTATGCAATACTACTTCTTGTATGTTTATTCCTTATAAAGAATAAATAGGGATATATTCTATATTCAAACATTTTTAAGAAAGGCAAAAAAATGGTCTACAAAAATCTGAGCTGTTTTCAGATGTGATCATTAGGTTTACACTTAAGTGGAATCAACAGCGAATGTCTTTAAATGTCAAATTCTACATAATAAAAATATCATTTTACAAAATAATGTTTAATTTGTACTATTAATAGCTACTAGTACTATAAAGGACAATAATTTTCAGAATGCTTATTAATATGGTTTATATATCTCTCATAGTAGAAAGCAGTAACCAAAAGTACTTAAATACTGAGCACAGAAGACTCCACTTTTTTTTTAATTTAGTTATCATTTTTTATTAATATAAAAATTTCAGGTGTACAACATTACAACTCAATGTCTATTGCATGCTCACCACCAAAAGTCTGGTTTCTAATCATCATCATACATCTGACCCCCTTTACCAATTTTTCTCTCCCTCCTGTAATCACTAATTTGGTATCTATAAGTTTGTTCATTTAGTTTTCTACATGAGTGAAATCATGTGTTCTTTATCCTGTCTGACTTATTTCACTTAGCATCATACCCTCAAGATCCAACCATGTTGTTGCAAATGGCAATATTTCACCTTTTTTATGAATGAATATTCCACTGTATATAGGTACTACATCTTTATTCATCTGTCAATGGACATTTAAGTTATTTCCATATCTTGGTTATTGTAAATAATGCTGCAATGAACATGGGGTACACATGTCTTTTCAAAGAAATGTTTTCATAGTCCTTGGAAAAATACCAAGAGGAATTGCTGGATCATATGATAGTTCTATCCTGTTTTTTTTTTTTTAAAGAACGTCGATGCTGTTTGCCATACTGGTTGTCTCAATTTACATTATCACCAACAGTGTATGAGGGTTCTCTTTTCTCTACATCTTCTCCAACATTTGTTATTTGTCTTTTTGATAATAGCCATTCTAACTTGTGTTTGATGACATCTCATTGTGTTTTTGATTTGTATTTCCCTAAAAATTAGTGAAGTTGAACATCTCTTCATGTACCTGTTGGTACCTGTATGCCTTCTTTGAAAAAATGTCTATTCAGATCCTCTGTCCATTTTTAATTGTTTTTTTTGTTGTTGTTGTGTTTGAATTGTATGAGTTCTTTATATATTTGAGAGATTAATCCCTTACTGGAAATGTTATTTTCAAATATCTTCTCTCATTTGGTTGGCTTTTTGTTTTGTTGAAGGTTTCCTTTGCAGTGCAAAGATCTTTTAGTTTGATGTTCTAATCGTTTATTTTTGTTTCTCTTGCCTTTGAAGTCAAATCCACTAGAATATCACTAAGACATGCCCATTAAGTTTAGTGCCTATTTTTCTTTTATATATTTTATTGTTTCAGGTCTCATGTTCAGGTAATTTTTATATATGGTGAAAAACAGTGATCTAGTTTTATTCTTTTGCATACAGTTGTCCAGTTTTTCCAGTACCATTTAAGAGACTTTCCTTTCTCCATTATATATTCTTGGTTCCTTTGTCATAAACTAGTTGCATATGTTTAGGTTCACTTCTAGGTGCTCAATTATTTCCTATTGGTCTTTGTGTCTGTTTTTCTGCCAAAACCATACTGTTTGATTACTAAGCTTTGTAGTATAGCTTGGAATCAGGAAGTGTAATATCTCTGGCTTTGCTCCTTTCTTAGAGGATTGCTTTAGCTATTAGGATCTTATGTGGCTACATATAAATTTTAGAAATGTTTTTTCTATTTCTGTGAAAAATTCCATTGGAATTTTGGATTGTAATTAGAATTGCATTGAATTTCTAGACTGTTAAAATGTCCATATACCTAAAGCAATGTTAATTCTTTTAATATATGAACACAATATCTTTGTTTCTTTGTAACTTCAATTTCTTTAAACAATGGCTTGTTGTTTTTAGTATACAGGTCTTGCACCTCCTTTTAAAAGTTTATTGCTAGATATTTTATTATTTTTGTTGCAATTGTAAATAAGACTGCTCTCTTCATTCTGCTTTGTGATACATCATTGTTAATATATAGAAATGCAACAGATTTTTGCACATTGATTTTGTACCTTACAACTGTACTGTACTAATTTATTATTTCTAATTTCTTTTAGAAGAATCTTTAAGGTTTTCCATATATAAAATCATATCATCCACAAACAATGACAGTTTTACTTCTTACTTTCCAATCTGGATACCTTTTATGTATTTTCCTTATCTAATTGCTTGGGCTAGGACTTATAGAAGCACTATGTTGAATAAAAGTGACAAGAGTGGGCATCCCTGCCATGTTCCCAATCTTAGAGAAAAAGCTTTCAGTTTTTCATCATTGCTGTAGGTTTGTATATATATATGGCTTTTATTATGCTGAAATATTTTACCTACTGTAGTCACAGTTTTTATCATAAATGGATGCTGTATCTTGTCAAGTGCCTTTTCTGCATCTTCTAAGGTGATCATATAATTTTTATTCTCTATTATGTAAATGTGGTATATCACAATGATTAATTTGCAGATGTTGAATCATCTTTGCATCCCTGGAATGAATCCCATTTGATCATGGTGTATGGTCCTTTTAATGTATTGTATGTGATTTCTAGTATTTTGTTGAGGATTTCTGTATCTATGTTCATCAGAAATATTGGCTGTAATTTACTTGTGTTGTACTTGCCTGGTTTTGGTATCAAGGTAATGTTGGCTTCCTAAATGAGTTAGGAAGCATTCCCTCCTCTTCAATTTTTGGAAGGAGTTTGAGAATGTTAACTATTAAATGTCCTATGAATGTTTGGTAGAATTCACCACACTTTTGTTTTTTGTAAGGTTTTTGATTACTATTTACATTTCCTTACTAGGGTTCAGTCTAGTTAGATTTTGTATTTCTTCATGATTCAGACCAGGAATGTTATATTATTCTAAGAATTTACCCATTTCTTCTAGGTTATCCAATTTGGTGACATATAGTCTTTCATTGTATTCTTTTATGATCCTTTATATTTCTATAATATCCATTATAATTTTTCCTCTTTCATTACTGATTTTATTTGAGTCTTTTTTCCTTAGTGAATTCAGCTAAAGAGTTGTTAATTCTATTTATCTTTTCAAAGAACAAGCTCTTCCTTTCATTAATCTTTTCTATTGTCTTTTTAGTATCCATTTCCAACGCCTTTAAAGAAATTTTTCATCTCACTGAGTTCTTTAGTTACAGAACTTCTGCTTTGTTCTTTTTGAATTATAATCTCTTTGGTAAAGTACTCCTCATTACTTTTGTTCCTGAGCTCACCTAATTGCCTTTCTGAGTTTTTTTGTATCTTCTCGAGTTTCTTCATGGATGGCTATTTTTAATTCTCTATCATTTAGATCACATGACTTTACATGTGGTTACTGGAGAATTATCTTCATGTTACCTTGGTTGTTCCACAGGATGGTGCATTTTTAGTTTTAAACATTGTATTTAGGTACCTTTTTATTCAGCAATTGAGCAGGCTAATAATCAGAGGTCTTCCTTTTATTTTCTAGTATATGGTGCCAAGACACAAGATGTTTTCTTATCTGTGCCACTTGCATCTCTGGGGTTGCTGGTGCCACTGTGGCAGGTACCCCAGCTGTGTCTGAGACAGCTGGGTCCAGAAGCACCACCACCATGGTGGAGGGATGGAGAGGGTGGGGGTGGAGAAGGCTTCAAGAATCCACAGTTACCTGGCTCCCTATGGCCCTGGGCACTGCTGCTACCAGACCCTCCAGAGGTGCAACCATAGCCACAACCAGAGATGGAGGCAGATTCTCAAGTGCCAGTGCTGCTGCTGCCTCTCCTCTGCCGGGCAGTGGTGAAAGACACCAGTGTGGGTACTTTGTAAATTAGTACCTAGCTCTAAGGAACCTGGGAAGACTCTCACCCACCAATGTAGTCTATAAGAAAGAGAAGAAACTCTCCATGGGATAGAGGAGCCAGCCAAAATACCTAGGTGCTGAGCAAAAATTGGGTGATAACAGACCTAGGCAGGAACTCATGCATTAGGACTTGTAGAAGTATCTTCCCAAAGGGAGACTCTAGCATATCACTGGAGGAAAAGAAAAATACATATTTGGAGGCTGTAAGATAAACTTTCCTAGTACCACACCTCTTCCCATGGAAACACTAAAAAGGACTTTTTTTTGATGACCTCCATCACAAAGAAAAAGGAAAGTGCTGAGTACCTGGTTATCTCAGCTGGAAAAATCCATTCTCTCCACTAGCACCTAGAATACTATGGTAAAAGCTCAAAAGTCTGTGGGTATGTGCCAGGGGGTGGGGGGGGGGGGAGGAAGAGGTGTTGATATAGGGAAAGAGGCAGAAGAGAATTTCAAATGGTGTTAAAAGGATTGTGTTCACCAGGAAGTCCACCCAGGAGCTGCTGGGATTACAGCTCCTGGGAACAACAAACTGGGTCTGCAAATCCCTATGGCACTCAGTTCTAAACCCTCACCTCCCCCTGCTCTGTCAGTTCCTTCTATGGGCTACCAAGTGCCACTGCAAGAACAAGCTCCAGTAGACAGCACACCTATCGACCACTGAGTTGAGCTAGTATCATTTTATTGAAAACAACATTTTTTCAATAGCCAGCCTGGTGAATTTTAAGAACCAGAGAAAAAATAAAAGCTTTAAACATTTGCCTCAGAGGGAGCAGTTACACCTTCACAAAAAGGAAAAACTCAGGTAATAACATAAGAGAACATAATATTTCAATTCCTGCAAGGAAGGAGGAAGAAAAGAAGGTATTTACTACTTCAAGTGTAAAAGCAGTAACATATTTACAAGGAATAGGAAATATGTATCACACCCACACAAAACGATATTCTCCAGCAACCAAACTCAAAGGGACATAATACTGCAATCTAAAGAATAAAGTATTCAAAATAGCTGTTCTAAAGAAACAAGTTATAACAGAATGAAACCAGGCTTAAAAATTATGAATAAATTCTTTACCAAAGAGAATAAAATGATAAAAAAGAACCAAATTCTGGAGCTGAAAATTCAATGAATGAGATTAAGAATGCAACAGAAATCATATATAACAAGGCAAACCACAGGGGGGAAAAATTGGAGAACAGGAATTTTTAAATAACACAGAAGAAGGAACATAGATTTAAGAACAGCAAAGAAAGCCTATGTGACCTATGGTTCTTCATAACCAAATATAAGAATAATTGAGATTCCAGAAGAAAAGGAGAAGGGGGCAGAGAGTTTATTTAAATACATAATAGTTGAGAAATTCCCAAACCTGAAGAAAGACGTGGACATACAAGTCTAAAAAGCGAATAGATCATCCTATAATTTCAATGTAACCCTTTCTAAGATAGAACTGTCACAAATCAGTGATGAAGAATCTTAAAAGCAGCAAGGTTTAAAAAAAAAAAAAAACCCTACACAGGAACTCCTACTACACTACCAGCAAGTTCTTAGCAGAAACTCGATAGGCCAGGGGATAGTGGATTGACATATTCAAAGTGTTGAAAAATAAAAATGGCCAGCCAAGAATACTTTGTGTAGCATATTTATCCTTCAGTTATGGAGAAAGCTTTCCCTACACAAAATTTAAAGGAGTTTACCACCACTAGACCTGACTTGCAAGAAATGCAGAAAGGAGTTCTCTGAGATGAAACGAAAGCAGGCTAATCACGCACATGAAAACACACGAGAGTACACAACCCATTAGTAAAGGTGAAAAACAGACATTTAGAAAACTAACTCTCTATTAGGATGGTGTGTCAACTACTCAACTATGGTATAAAGGTTAAAGGAAAAGAGTAGAAAAAATATATATAGCTACTATAAATTATCGATATACAACAACAACAAAAAATTGTGGTATCAATCATATTCAAGGGAAGAGTAAAAGGGTATAATTTTTAAAGAAGATCAAAGATAAGTTGTTAACAGCCCAAAATGTATATCTAAATTATGTTTTATGTCAAGCTCATAGTAACCACAAAGCAAAAACCTAGAGCAGGGGGAAACAGTAAACCACAATGAAAAATAACCAATTTACAAAATGGTTAAAATTCCTTAGATATTAATACTTACTCTAAATGGAAATGGATTGAATTAACCAATCAAAAGGCACAGAGTAACTGAAAAAACAAGATCCAACTCTATGCTGTCACTGACAGACCCACATCAGCTTTAAGGACACACATTCACTCAAAGTGAAGGGATGAAAAAGCCATCCCATGAAAATGGAAACCACATCAAATTTCACACTGTAAATTTTTTAAAAAGCAGAAAAATAATACAAACAAGTAAGAATTGTTAATTTTTAAAGTATTTTTGTTTCTCTTGGTTATTTTCTCCAAAATATCAACAAATCTTTATAACTGACGATAATATGCTGATTACTGTTAACTATTTTTTACAGTAATTTTCTAAAATGTCTTAGTGTCAAATGTTTTTATTTTTTTTGTATTTTTACTTTTTAATTTTGTCAAAATAAATATCTCTATTGGGGGAGAGAATTCCAGTTCAAGACATAGGGAGATCCCTTGCTTCTTCCCTCACACACCAAATATATGGCTACATAAGGATTCCCTCTGAAAACCACTCTAAAAACGTGTGACCCATCCATACCTTACAAAAGAATGGATCCCACAATGAACCAGGTAAGAAAGGCCGAGACATAATCTTGCCTTGAACTTTTCCTCTGGCACAGGGACCCATAACTGGGAGGAAACTCAAAACCTGGAGCTTTTCCCTGAGGAGTGAAGGGTTCATACCCTACATCATCAGACAGTCTAACTCTAAAACCAGTATCTGAGAAACAAACATCTATCTTTAACTACCAATGAGGCTCACTCTACTGCACTCCAGCATCTCTTGGAGGGTAGCTCTTACATGTGTCTGGGGGCCCTTTTGTGGCTATAGACCAGAGAATAACCTTTCATTGCTTGGCTCTGGTGGCCAGGGATGTCTTGTATTCCAGGACATCAAGAGAATATAACAATCAGAAAGACAGGTCTTGGCAGGCTACCACATCCAAGGCACAAGAGACAGCAGACTTAAACACCCATAGCCTTTCTGTGAAAAAAGGCCTACTTGCTTGACCTGGAGCTTCAGCCTTAGGAGCTTCAGACTTTAGGTTTGGAACACATCTAGAAACTACAGAAATGCACTCAGGGACCATAGGCTGGGGGACACCACCTTTATGCTCTTCCTGTATCTCACTACAGCCACAGATAGTTATCTCCCAGAAAAGAGCTTACACTTGACTGAAGCACTGATTTTCATAACGGCCAGTTTGGGGACACTTCTAAATTTCTTGACTCTGGTGGGCGGTGGTGCTTACACTTTTGGTCCCACAAGACTGCATATATTTATATTCTCTAAAAGATGCTGCCTGACGTTTGGCTTACAATAAACCTGGATCTAGGTGCTGATTGAGACCTTCCACTATGGGAAAGTAACTGGTGTTGGCATACTCTGAACTACTGGGAGCTATTAAAAATAAAATAGGCTACTTTGAAAATCAAAAAAGGTTTCAGAGACAACCAAGAGCTAGGAAAAGGTTGAGCAGAAAGGTTCATCTCCTACACGAGGTCAAACCTTCAAGACTGGCAAAAGTAGCTATTTCATCTAATGCACAGAAACTAAAAGAGAGTCAAGCAAGATGAAGAAATAGAGGAATATGCTCCAAATGACAGAAAAAGATAAAACCTTAATAGAACACAGATAAATAAATTACCTGATAGAGAGTTCAAATTAATGGTCATAAAGTTGCTCACAGGGCTCAGGACAGAAATGGATGAACACAGAATTTCAACAAAGCAATAGAAAGTAAAAGAAAGTACCAAACAGCAGTCAGAGAGGTGAAGAATAAAATAAACTGAGAAATGCACTAGAAGACTGAAAAAGAGACTAAATGAAGCAGAACAGCATTACTCTGAAACCAAAAACATTACAAATAAAATTGCAGGTCAATATTCCTGATGAATATAGATGTAAAAATCCTCAACAAAACTAGGAAGCTGAACACAGCAATACATTAAAAAGATCATACATATAGTAAAATCACATGGGATTTATTCCTGGGATGCAAAGTTGGTTCAAATTCCACAAATTAATTAATGTGATACAATATACCACATAAAATGAAGCATAAAATTCATACGATCACATCAATAGATCATAAAAACCATTTGACAAAATCTAGCATCCATTTATGAAAAAAAACTCATTAATGTTGGGATGAAGGGAACATATCTCAACATAATAAAGGCCTTATGTAACAAACCCACAGTTAACATATTCTAAAGTGAAAAGATGAAAGTTTTTTTAAGATCAGGAACAAGACTAAAGTGTTCACTTTTGCCATCTTCATTTAATACAGTATTGAAGTCCTAACCACAGCAATTAGCAAGAAAAATAACAAGCAACCAAATTATAAGGGAAAAAGTAATTTTATGTCAACTGTAACTGAAAATAAAAATTAAACAAATAAGAAGAAGAACAATTGTGATTCATAGGACGAGCTCAAAATTTCAGCATGATAATAAGACTCATGGTAACTTAAAACTAAAAATCCTAGTAGATACACAAAAACGAGAGAAAGTAATATAAGCCTACCACTACAGAAAAATCATTAAATCACAAAAAGAGCAGGAAGAAAGGAATGAAAGAATAACAAAATAATTAGATCAGCAAAACTCTATACCTATCAATAACTACTTTAAGTTCAGATAGACTAAATTCTGCAAAAACGAACAAACAGTGGCTAAATGGATAATAAAACAAAACCAATTTATGTGCTAACTACGAGTCTCTGAAAGCAAAGATATATAAAAAAAGATATATCATGCAAATGGAAATCAAAATAAAGCTGGGTAGGTAGACTTATAACAGACAAGATAAACATTAACAGTAAGTCTGTAATGAGAGGCAAAGAAAATCAATATATAATGATAAAGAAATCAATCCAATAAGAGGATATAACATTCCTAAATATTTATCCAACCAATATGGGAGATCCTAAATATAAAAAGCAAATATTAACAAACTTAAAGAATGAAATAGGCAGAACTAAACTAACAGTAGAAAACTTTAATACCGCCCCCCTTCATCAATATAGATCATCTATACAGAAATCATTGATCTTAAATGACACATTATACAGGACAATTAACAGTCATATACAGAATATTCCATCCAAAAGAATCATAATACACATCCTTCTCAAGTGCATATGGAACATCCTCTGGAATAGATCATATATGTTAGGCCACAAAACAAGTTTTAATAAATTTAAGAAGACTGAAATCATATCAAACATCTTTTCAGACCACAATGGTATGAAACCAGAAATCGAATACAAGAAAACCAGAAAACTTCACAAATATGTATAAACAACATGCTAATGAACAACCAATTGGTCAAAAAAGTAACCAAAAGAGAAATCAAAAAGCATCTTGAGAAAAATAAAATGGGAGTACATCAAAATAAAAAGCTTCTGCACAACAAAGGAAACCATCAACAAAATGAAAGGCAACCTACCAAACTGGAGAAAATTCTTGCAAATCATGTATCTGATAAGGGGTTAATATCCAAAATATATAAAGAACTTATAAAAGAGTAAAAAAAACAAACTAAGCAAACAAAAAAATTAAGCAAAAAAAAAAAAGCAAAAGAAAACCATACAAGGAAATGAACAAAAATCTGATTTAAAAATGGGCAACCACATAGCCAACAAGTAAATAAAAAGGTGTTCAACATCACTAATCATCAGGGAAATGCAAATCAAAACCACGAAAAGCTAACACTCCAAACCTATTAGAATGGCTACTATCAAAAAAGCAAAAAATAACAAGTGTGAAAATGTGGAGAAAAGGGAACACTTGTGAATTGTTAGTGGGGATATAAGTTGATGTAGCCATTATAAAAAATGGTATGGAGGCACTTAAGAAAGTTAAAAATAGAACTACTATATGATCTAGCAATTCTCCTTCTGGTATTTACCTGAAGGAAATAGAAACACTAACACGAAAAGATATCTGATGCTCATTGCATCATTATTTATAATAGCCAAGAAATGGAAACAACCTAAGTGTCCATTAATGAATGAATGGCTAAAGAATAAATATACACACACACTGAAATATTATCCAGCTATAAAAAAAGGGAATTTTATGATTTGTTACAACATGGATAGACCTTGAAGGCATTATGCTAAGTGAACTAAGTCTGTCAGAGAAAGACAAATACTGTATGATCTCACTTAAATGTGTAATCTTAAAAACAAACAAAAACCCCACAAAACCAACAACTCATATATGCAGATAACAGATTTGTGATTATGTAAGGTGGGAGAGAAATAAAATGTGTGAAGAAGGTAAAAAGTACAAACTTCTAGACATAAAAGTCTTGGGGATGTAAAGTACAACATGGTCACTACAGTTAATAATACTGCATTGCATATTTGAAAGTTAAGAACAGATTTTAGAAATTCTCATCACAGGAAAAAAATGTAACTATGTATGGTGATGGACATTAACTAGACTTATTGTGATGATTATTTCATAATATATACGTATATTGATTATGTTGACCTCCTGAAACTATTATGTGATATGTCAATTATATCTCAATAAAAATTAAAATAAAATACCTTCAGGTTATATTTATGAGCTTTATCCAAAATAGCTGGTACCAAGTCATCAGTAGACTCTCCATTCTCATCATGTGAATTGGGTGGATACCAAGAAAGGGCTAGTACACCTAACAGAAAACACCAAAAAGAAAAGAAAAATGAACACAGAAACAGGAATGACTGCAAGCATTTTTTAAATTAAAAAAGGGAGGTGGCAGAATGAGAACTAAAATTTTAACAATAAAAAAGAAATACATCTTCACTTAATTTTGTTTTGTTACATTACTTAGATTTGGTTATTACATTACTTTGTATAGTAGATTTTATGAACTATCAGGTATCAGTAGCTTTTAATAAATCGGTTTTTACTTTCTAGAATAAGTTTTAAGTCTACAGAAAAATCACACAGAAAGTACAGAGTTCCCATATACTCCCCTCCTACTCCCTCTCCATCCCACAATTTGTTATTATTAACATCTTGCATTAATGTGGTACATTTGTTACAATAGATAAACCAATATTGATATATTATTACTTAAAATCTAGAGATTATATTAAAGTTCACTCTTTCTGTTGTATAATTCAATGGCTTTTGACAAATGCATAATGTTAGGTGCCCATTATTACAATATCATATAAACTGATTAGTTTTACTGCTCTCAAAACCCTTTGTGCTCTACCTATTTATCCCTCTGTCCTATCCCTCTCACTTCCCTGGATAAAAATCAATCTTTTTACTACCTTTATAGTTTTGCTTTTTCCAGAATGTCATATAGGTAGAAGCAAAAAGTAACTTTTTTGGACTGGCTTCTCATACTCAGCAATATGCATTTAAGGTTCATTCATGTGTTTTTATGGCTTTATAGCTCATTCTTTTTATTGCTGCATAATATCCCACTGTACAGTTGTAACACAGTTTGTTTCTCCATTTACCTACTGAAGGACATCTTGGTTGCTTCCAATTTGGGGCAATCATCAATAGAAGTGCTATAAACATACATGTAAAGATTTTTATAAAGATCAGTATTTTTTAACAAAAGATTCATTAAAAAAAAGTTTCTCCCTGTACTACATATCTACTCATTTTTGAACCAATAAATTACAAAAAAAGAAAAAAGAAAGAAAAAGTTTAGAAACATAAACTACAAAGAAATCACTAACTGCACTAATTGGAGAGGGAGTATTTGATATTGATTAATTCAAAGCTTCATTACATATCTAAAAAAATGAGAGGCTATTAGAAAGATGGTACTAGTTTCTAAATCAACAGACAAGGCAGGAACAGAAATACAAAGATACCAAAAGAGAAGCATGGAGAAAAACAAGAAAAACAAGGTTAGAAACTGGCAGAAAATTAAATTGTACAATTTAACTTTGTAGTAGCATTCCATCTACAGAGCAATCCCATCTAGAGGAATAAAACAAGTTTCACTGAAATTAACAGAGAAAAAGATATCTATGTTTATTGTATTAATTATCACTCCTACATGCCTAATTCTATCCATACTGTGCTTCACAGTCCAATTTATCTTTGTACAATAAGTCCTCACTTAACATCAAGAGGTTCCACAACATTAGGTGGAACGATGTCTAAAGAAACCAACTTACCACAGAGTAACTGATATAAAATAAGAGTTAAGTTCCTATGGCATCTCATCAATGTTATAATAAAATGATGTTGAACAAAAATTACATTACTCAGGACCTGCTGCACAGCACAAAAGACCTGCTATCTGTAAGTGTAAGGTCACTCATGGGCTCTAAATAAATAATATCCTGGGAACCAAGCCAAAGATGGTTTACTCTTGAGGAGGGTTGGACCATTTACAGTGATAATGAGTCTTTCATAATAACCAGAAAGATTCCTCTAAATATATCAACCAAGTATCATTTATAAGTAAAATCTATTACTATATATTTCTACCATTCTAAATGCTTAATGAAAAGTGATACTTTTTGAAATCCATTTTTAGAATATTAATATATTAAATGCAGATCATGTCATATAAATGGTATCATCTCTCCACAGAACTTATCACAATATCTTCACGATAACTGACACCCAATTTTTTTTCATTAAGTTAAATAATGCACTGAAGCATGGTAATAATTAAGAACACTAGATATGAAATCAGACATGGAGAATCAAGTCCCAATTATGTCATCTGATAGGTGTTTATCTTTATATGAGTCATTTTACTTAAGTGATTACAGAAAACATTTAATAACGAGACAGTTAAATGGTAAATTTGGGTACCTTTCACTCCACAGAGCTTGTGACAGCTCCCCTTACACATAGGAAACTTACTTAGTGTTTCTTCAATATATCTTGAACATTCTTTCAAACTAAAGCCTTATCAGAAAGAAAGGCAAGATCATTTCTAGACATAAACACTATTATCACAGGATGACATACTTTCAACAAAAAAATTAAAATTACAGAGCACATAAAAAAAGCATGAAAAATAATGCGCCAAGAGAAAGCAATCAACAGAACCAAATTCAGATATAAAAAAAAAATGCTAAAATCATTAAATGGATTTAAAATTACTATGATTGAAATGATAACAGATATATTAAGATAGCCAACATGTAAGATCAGGTGAAAAATATCAGCAGAGATGAAAACTATAAGAATCTAATGGAAATGATGGAAATAAAAAATACATTAAAAGAAGTGAAGATTGCCTTCAAGAGACTCTTGAATAAACTCAAAAGAGCCGAAGAAAGAGTCAGGTAACTTCTGGCAAATCACAAGAAATTACCAAACTGAAAGATAACGAGAAAAAAGATTGGGGTAAAAAATGCAACAACACATACAACAGCTGAGAGATCAAAGTTCTAACAAACATGTAATTGGAAACTCAGAGGCAGAAGGTATATTTGAAGAAATCATTACTGAGAATTTTGAAAAGTTGATGACAGATACAAGCAACAAATTCAAGAACTCAAACAACACCAAGAAGGATAAATGCCAAATACAACTAAACATATATTTAAATTGTAAAAAAAAGTTTTAAAAAAGGAAAGAAAAAACATCTTGAAGTCAAAGACAGATTCATATAAGAAAATAAAAATTTAAAAAGATTTAAAAAAAATTACAGCATACTTCTCATTAAAAACCATGTCAGGCAGAAGAAAATGGAGTAACATTTTTAAAGTTCCAAAAGAAAACAAGCAAAAGTCCCCAAACCTACTAAGAATTCTATAGCAAATAAAACGTCATTCAAAATAAATAGAGATAAAACTTGAAAGACTTCATTACAAGCAGATCAATACTACAAAAATATTAAGGGAAATTTCTAAAGCCAAACAAGATTGATACCAGATCTACTCTAAAAACTGGGAACATTGGAAATGTAATAAAAAAGATAAGGTTTTTTTTTTTTACTTTTAATTATTTTATAAGATGAATGTTTAAAGCTGTGGTCAGCAAACTATGGCTCTGTGAGACAAGTCTATACCTCTGTTTACAAATCATTTATGGCCACTTCTAAACTACAATGGCAGAATTGAGTGGTTGCAGAGAGAGAGAGAGAGAGGAGAGAGAGAGATGAGGGGGGAGGGAAGATGGGGGAAGAGAAAGAGAGAGAGAGAGAGAGAGAGATCTATTAAAACCCCAAATGTCTTATCTAACAGAAGAATTAGAAGAACAATAAAAAAAATATGGGAGGGAGAAATTGGGAATGTATTGTGCTGAGGTCCTTATACTACATATGAAATACAGTTGGCCCTGGAACAAAGTGGAGATTAGAACCAACCCTCTGCACAGTCAAAAATCTGAGAAGAACTTTTGACTCCCCCAAAATGAAACTATAGTCATTCTTCAGTATTCACAAGTAAACCTGAAAATATCAACACTTCTTTATCAGTAATTGGTAGAATAGAAAATCGGCAAAGATAAAAAGAACAGAACAATAATATCAAGAATTTGAACTTGACAAGAACTTGAACTGACAATTATAAAATATCCCATTCAATAGTAGCAGAATCTTTAGAAAAAAAGAAATGTAAAAGGGACCCCCATTAGGCTTTCAGTGGATTTCTCAGCAGAAACTCTACACGTCAGGGGAGAACAGAATGATATATTCAAATAATTAAAAGATAAAAATAGTAGGCCAAAAATACTTTATCCAACAAACTTGTCCTTCAGAAATGAAGGAGAATTAAAGGCTTTGCCAGACAAATAAATTCAATGGAGTTCACCACCATTCGACCTGCCTTAAAAGAAATGCTAAAAGGAGCTCATCAAGTTGAAACGAAAACAGGGTAAACAGGCACATGAAAACATATGAAAGTATACAACACACTGGTAAAGGTGAAAAATATACAGTCAGAATTAAAAAACTACTACTAAATTAGAGTATAAAAGTTAACAGAAAAGAGTTGTAAAAATAACTGGCTACTTTAAGCTGTTAATAAATACACAACAAAAAAAGAGGTATATTATGATATCAATAATATAAAAGGGGGGAGTAAAAAGGCAGAATCTGTATATGTGATCAAAGGTTAAGTTTATATTATAAACAAAAAATGGACTCTTTTTTCTACAAAATATTTTATGTAAGCCCCATGGTAACCAACAAAGCAAAAACCTACAATAGAGCCACAAAAAAACAAAACAAAACAAAACAAAAAAACAAAGAAGGGGGAATGGGGCATACCATCATGGAAAATAACCAATTTACATGATAGGCAGAAAGAGAGAGATAAAAAAATAATGAAATACAAAACCAGAAAGCAATTAATAAATAGAATTACTAAGTCCTTACATATCATTATTAATCTAAATGTAAATAGATTGAATTCACCAGTCAAAAGGCACAGAGTGGCTGGATGGATAAAAGATAAGACCCAACTACATGCTGTCAATGACAGACTGACTTCAGCTTTAAGGATGCACGTACACTCAAAGTAAAGAGAGAGAAAGATATTCCTTTAGTGGAAACTAAAGGTAGTTATATTAACAAAATAGCTGGAAAATATACAAATATGTGGAAAATAACAAACTCCTGAACAAACAATGGAGTAATGAAGAAACCAAAACAGGAATCAAATATAGCAAAACAAAAATGGAAACATAATATACCAAAACTATGGGACGCACAAAAGCAATTCTGAGAATGAAGTATGTATTTTAAAAATGAGAAAGATTGCAAGTAAACAACCTAATTTTATACCTAAAGAAATTAGAAATCAAATTAAGCCCAAAGTTCACAGAAGGAAGGAAGTAATAAAGATTAGAACAGAAATAAATGAAACAGATACCAGGAAAGCAACAGAAAATATCAACAAAACTAAAAGCTGATTTTTTTTATAAAGATAAATGAAACTGATGAAACTTTAGCCATACTACTAAAAAAAAAAGAGAGAGAAAACTCAAAAAATGAAACCAGAAAGAGAATTACAACTGACACTACAGAAATACATAAAATCATACAAGATTACTATAAGCAATTATACGCCAACAAATTTAATAACCTACAAGAAATGGATAATTTCCTAGGATCACAGTACTTTCCAAGACTGATCCAGAAATAAGTAAAAGTGTGAATGCTCCAATAACATGTAAGAGATTGAATTAATAATCAAAAATCTCTGAAAACAGAAGATCCCAAGACCAGATGGTTTCACATGTAAATTCAACAAAACATTTAAAGAAGAATTAATGTCAATCCTTCCCAAACTTTTCCAAAAATTTAAAGAGGAGGGAACATTTTCAAACTCATTCTATGAAGCCAGCATTACCCTGACCAAAGCCAGATAATTACCATAGAAAACTATAGACCAATATCCATGATGAACACAGTTGCAAAAATCCTCAAACAAAAAATATTAGCAAACCAAGTTCAAAAACCTATTAAAAGCATTATATATCATGACCAAGTGGGATTTACCTCTGGGATTCAAGGATAGTTCAACATATGCAGTTCAATAAATGTGATAAACCACATTTAAAAAAATGAAAGATAAAAATCACATGATCATCACAAAAGATATAAAAAGAGCATTTGACAAAATACATTATTTCATGATAAAATCCTTCAATAAGATGGGTATAGAAAAACATAACTTCAACCATAATAAAGGTAATATGTGACAGACCCACAGATAACATCATACTCAACAGAGAAAAACTGAAACCTTTTCCTCCTAAATCAGGAACAAGACAAAAATGCTTACTCTGGAAGTCCTACCTAGGACAATCAGGCAAGTCAAATCAGAGGCATTCAAATATGAGAGGAAAAAGTAAATTATTGCTATTTGCAAATGACATGATCGTATATATTGAAATCCCAGTGACTCAAATAAAAAAGTGTCAAATCTAATCACTGTATACAGTAAAGTTGCAATACATAGTCAATACAACACAGAGACTGGAAATCAGTTGCATTTCTATATTTTAGCAATAAAACATATGAAAGAGAATTAAAGTGATCACAGTCACATCAAAAACAATAAAATACCTAGGAATAAATTTAATAAAGTGAAAGACCTATACAATAAAAACTATAAGACTTGGCTGAAAGAATCCAAAGAAAACACAAACAAATGGCAGGCTACTCCATGTCATAGATCGAAAGAGTTAATATTGTTAAAATGTACATGCCAAAGCCATCTATAGATTCAATACAATCTCCATCAAAATCCAATGGTATTTTCACAGTAATAAAAAAAAATCCACCCTCAAATTTGTATAGAACCATAAAAGATCTCTAAATATCCAAAGCACTGTTTGAAAAGAAAAACAAAAATGGAGGAATCACACTTTCTGAATTCAATCTATATTACAATGCTGTAGTAATTAAAACAGTATGGTACTGGCGTAAAAACAGGAATATAGACCAAAGAAACAGAATAGAGAGCCTAAAATTAAACCCCCACACATATGATCGACTAACATGACAAAGGAGCCAAGAATATCCCATAGGAAAAGGATAGTTTTTTTCAATTGGATAACCCCATGCAGAAAAAGAAAATATTCATAAAAACAACCGCAAAAACTGGACCCCTATATTGCATCACTCATAAAAATCTCCTAGAAATGGAATGAAGACTTAAACATTAGACATGAAACCATGAAACTCCTGAAAAAACACAGGGAGAAAAATTTTTGATATTGGTCTTGGCAATGATTTTTTTGGATATGACACCTAAAGCACAAATAATAAAAGAAAATTTTAAGAAGTGATACTATATCATATTTAAAAACTTCTATGATACAAAAGCAAAACTTAACAAAATAAAAAGGCAGCTACAGAATGGAAGAAATTATTTGCAAACCATGTAATGGACAAGGTGTTAATAACCAAACTTTGTAAATAACTCGTGTAAGTTAATTAAAAAAAAAAAAAACTAAGTAGAAAATAGAGGAACTGAAGAGGAACTTTTCCTAAGAAGACATGTAAATGGCCAACAAGTACATGAAAAGGTGCTCAAAGTCACTAATCATCATGGAAATGCAAATCAAAACTACAATGGATACCATTTCATACCTATAACAATAGCTATAGTCAAGATCCCAGGAGACAATTGTTGGCAAGAAAGTGGAAAAATAGAAACCTTTGTGCACTCTTGATGGGAATGGAGAACAGTATAGAGGTTCCTCTAAAATTAAAAATAGAACTATCATATGATCTAGTAATCTCACTTCTGGATATATATATATATATATATATATATATATATATATATATATATCCACAGGAAATGAAAACAGGTTATCAAAGCGATGTAGGACTCCCATGTTTACTATTGCATTATTCTCAACAACCAAAATATGGAAGCACTTGAGAGTCCATCCATGAGTGAATAAAGATACACATACACAAACACACATATTTGTATATATTTGTATATATACATATATCAGTACACAGACACACACACAATGGACTAGTATTTGGCCATGAAAAAAGGAAATTCTGTTATTTGCAGCAACATGGATGAATCTTAAGGATATTAGGCTGCGATAAGGCAGATACAGAAGAACAAATACTGTAAGATCTCTCTTATATGTGGAATCTAAATATATATATATTATATATATATATAATATATATATATTATATATATATATAATATATATATATATATATATTTTTGTGTGTATGTGAATAAAGATACACATACACACACACAAACACCAAATTCAAAAACACAGCCACTTGGAGTAAGGAAATGGGAGATATGTTGTTTAAAGTACACATTTGCAACTAGTATATAAATAAATAACCTAGAAATCTAATACATAGTGACTATAAACAAAACTATCATAAACATTAAACAAGGGACTCTTAATTATTCCCACTACTAGAATAATAATTATGTGATGTGATACAGGTGTTAACTAATGTTATAAAGGCAATCATATTGAAATATAAATGTATCAAATCAATGTGCTATATACCTTAAACATACACAATGTTAAATGTCAATTATATCTCAATAAAAAACAAGTATAATACAATATTTAAACAAGGAAATATCTTTATTTACAGATGGATTGTAATGTTATTTTTAACTATCAAATGTTTTATTTTCTTCAGCAGTAAATCTAACAAAAAAACATTTGCATCACCTGTGAACTGTCAACAATTAAAATTCAAGTAATTGTATTGTTGACAATGTTTTGAAATAATTCATGTTCATACATATTATATAGTAAATAATTTGGAGGGGAATAGGTCTTCATAAACATTAGATAAGCATCAAACTAAATATGAACTAGAACTTCCAAATCACAAATATATGCAGTATGCCATTAATATATTACTTACATACAACATTTATATATTATAAATATAATAAACATATACATATAATATACATAAACATTTATACACCTATTCCAAGGGGGAAAATACTCTCACTGTATACAGTTTAGTTTGCACTAAAGAAACTAAAACATCCACTCTTTTTGTCAATTAAGCAAAGCTTTTAGCCACAAACAAGTCAACTTTAAATAAAAACTGAATGTGATAGAAACTCTTTGTGGAAAATAGGGAAAAGTCATTTGAAAAGTCTTCCCCAAAAAGGTAAATAGTTAATAAAGACATATACAAAAGCAGCAACTACTGCTGTCTGAATTTACCAACTATTTTATGTCATATTTTATGTCACAGAACATAAAACTAGAGCTGTAAGTGTATCTAGAACCTTAGATTTGTTTTAAATAGTTGGGGGAAAAATACCCCACAGAAGAAAAACAAGCCATCTTGCACATGTTGATGTAGATTCACAAAATTCTATATTGTTCAAGAAAAAGCACTGCATGTCTCTATATACATATCAGCTTGTTAGAGAGTTTGTGCAAGCGCTAGAAAAATGTGCGACCACCCAATTTCTTCTTATGGCCCTAATGCTAGGGAAACTAACAAGATAGAGGGAACCAAAACAATATCTCTTTTATAAAAGAGATATTAATTAACTGAAGAATTTTCAGGCACCAAATTATTCTTTTTTTCATATTATTTACTTGTGGGATAATATGACTCTATCTAAATATGTGTAATTGGAGTGCCAGAAGTTAAGAGGGAAGAGAAAGTTGAAGGGAAGAGGGAACAAGAATAAGAACAATCAGTGATCTCTCATCTGTTACGTTAAAGGTGCATATTGTAAACTTCAGAGCAATCACAAAGTAAATAAAATGAAGGAATATATGTAATAAACCAGAAGAGGCTATAAAATGGAATAAACATATTCAATATGAGAAGGCAGAAAAGGGGGAAAAGGAACAGAATAGATGGGACAAACACAAAACAAATAGCAAAATGAAACATTTTAAATCAACCATACCTAAATATATTTAAAATAAACACAAATTAAAAAAGAAATTGTCAGACTAGTTTTAAAAACAGAAAAACAAGACCAAATTATATGCTACATACCTAAAATTTAAAATAGCCCAAACGTCCATCAAGATGAATGCAGAAACAAATTGCTATAATCATACCATGGAATACTATTCAGCAATAACAACTAAATTATTGATACAGTTAACATGAGTAAATTTCAAAACATTAAGCTGAACAAAAGACAACCCCCAATTCCCCCCTGACAGAGAATAATTCTATTTTTATATAGTAATGGGACATTCACAACTCCTATACAATGATAAAAATTAGATTTATAGTTTCCTGGGGTAGAAGGTGGGGCTGAGTAAGGGAGGCATAATAAAACTTTTGGGGCTATAGAATATTTTACTTCATGATTGGTTTAAATACCATTGAAAAACCATTGAACTGTATACGTAAAGTAGGAGAATTCATTGTCTCATGTAAATTTTAGTGTAATAAAACTTAGAAGGACCAGTAAAAATTAGAATAAAAATAATATATCCAGAAATCCTACAAAATTTGAAAATTAAACACACTTTAAAGTAGTTAAAAAGTGATTGCCTGGATGTTTAAGAACATATACACAGTTTAATTTCAAGTTTATAAGTTACAGTTATAATTAATAATATGAAGACTATTAAATAATTTAATGTTCTACAAAAAATCATATATTTACATGTATGCATACACACATATACATACACACACATAACTCAACACATGCATAAAATAAAATAATTACCAATTGACGCTGAGTATATTTGTTTCATGTGAGTTTCAATGACAGAAGGATCCCGAGAGCTGTAACTTCCCAACTCAGGGTAAAAGCTGGAGCCAATGTCATCTGGGGGTTTGTGTTTCCCTTGTGGATAATTCTTGCTTATTTTAGGATTCCAGTGCTTCAGAACTGGATGGTTCCAATGCACATATTCACCATCAAACTGTGGATTCCCATACCAACTATAATAAAATACATGTAAGTTATAATTCGGAAGTGGCTGTTCTTCTGAGTAAGGTTCAGAGGCTATGGGCGGTTTCACAGTGATTTCAATGCTTTTTAAATTCTTGATATTTATTTCACTGTTGATTTTATCATTCTTTTGAGAATCAAAATTTTTCTCCAAATGAGGAGTTCGTTGCCGAACTTCTGGAAGAAGGTCAAGTCCAAAAGGATCTCCAAAAGTAGCTTTATTTGGTCTCAGCATTTTTAAACCCATCATCAGAGAGAAAATAAGCAGAATGAAAAGTGACAAAATGATGCAAGTCCTTCTTCGAAACTTTGCCATGATGACATACTTTAAACTCCAAAATGATAAATGTTTAGCTGTAATTTATTGAAAAACAGTAAGTGGATTAGTAAGTGGTATTAACAATATTTTCTAATGTATTCAAAAGTAAAAACTCAAATTCATAAAGTTCATTACATTGAAAAAATTTTAAGTGCATTATGATATTAATTATATCATCAAATACTGATATCTACAACAGAATTTATATATGGCTAGACCAAATGGCAATATTTATCTGAAAATACCACAATTACTTTGTCAGATAAATATTTAAGAATTTTTTTAACAAAACAAATATATTTTATGCCATTTGGACAGGTTTTGTGTATAATAAAGAGAACATCTATGAATATGGACTAATATTTTCTAAATATAAATATAAAATTGAAGGTTCATAGTTTAAAAAAAGAAATACTTAAGAACATGTTAACAGTCTAGTCCTTAAAAGGATTTTCAACAAACTTATTTTTATTAACTAAAGTAATTATTTCACAAGAAGGGAGTAATCACACATTTTAAATATTTTTTAGAGGGAACAGAGATAAAATTTTAAAGTGATAAGTTAGAGATTTCTAATTAAAAAAAACTGAAAATCTTACTGAACAAAGGTTATAAAATTAACTTATAACTTCTAAAATATGGTTTCATATGTTCTTGTTTTAAAAAGTGTATATATACATATATATGTAGTTAGGTATCCATATATAATAGGTATACATACATATACATACCTATTGATAAAATATTAAAATATTTGCCTTTATGTACAAATTTTTTATTAGTTATTGGTCAAAAGTTGACACTGATTATACTTATATAAAATATAACTTTCTACTATACATCATGTTGTTGTTATTCTAGAGCATTAAGTTAAACCAATCCTGATAGAAAAAAAGAGAAGTAAAATTTAATGAGCAAGTAATTCTGTCACACACAAAATCTTTCCATAAACCAATGCTTCTATTATGCATTTATGTAAGAAATACTAAGATAAGCAGCATATTTCTTTTATAACTAAAATTCATAGAGATTCTCCTCAAAGTCGACCTTATTTAATTGTGAAATACATTACTCCTAAAGATTAATATGAAAGATATATGCTTAGTGTGAAACATATAAAATTCAAAAAGAAAACTGCCAGCTTTTCAAAGCCCATCTCTACCTTTTGTGCCCTTGGCCACTAGCCCTACAATGCTCCTTACTTAAGGGCAACACCTTCTGTGTTTACCATTCCTTTATCTTTTCTAAATAGTTTTTCCAAAACATAACTGTACCTAACCAATATTGTTTTGCCTGTCTTCAAAACTTTATTTAAGTATATATGGTATATCTATCTATCAATCTATTATATATATATATATATATATATATATATATATATATATACACACACACACACACACACACACAAACATATAATATGCATACTAATCATATATAGACATATGTATGCCTTACAGATATTTACATACACTATAAATATATACAATTATATATATTTAGATGTATACAAAATATACAAAACTCTTGGGAAACAATATCAAATAAACCTCTGACACTTTATCTTAAAGGTGTCCTACCATTCCCCATCCCTAAATTCCATCACATCAATTCCTCCTTTCTCATAAAAAGTCATGAAAATGGACTTTTAGCAAAGGAATAAGTAGATGTGTCTGAGAAATTTTGTTTTATAATTAATTCACTGCTTTGATAAAAATGCTTTCATGTCAAATACTCACCTTCCTAAACTTCGAAAATAAGATTATCAAAGTAACACTTACTGTTATTACTAATACTCTAATTTAGGGATCTCCCCCTTAAATGTTTTTATTATATTTTAGTAGTCATCAAATAAATACACTGTGACCACACCAAAAAGCTGAACTCATTAAAGTATGTCATGTAATCAATCACCAATAAATATAAGCTAAAACAAGCGTTATAAAAGCAGATACAGTTGACTTTGAGATAAGTTACAACTGAATATTTATTGTTCTCCAAGGAACAAACAAAAGCTTATTTCATTTGGTTGAAATACCAAAAAAAAAAAAAAAAAAAACCCACAAATCTACAAAAGCTAGCAAACAAAAAGATATATAATTCAGCACCTGTCTTATGTAAAATATAGTATGCTAGGTTTATTATTAAGACACAATTCTTATGTTCAAGGTGCTTAGAGTCCACAAAGAGGTGGACATATGCAAATAACCGTAACTCAAAAGAGTGCCAAAAGAGAAGTGAAAGGCATGTAAAAGAATAGAATGCAATATAAACTAAGGAGCTGAAGAAAACTCTTTAGGAAAAATAGTAAAATCTTGGAAGAATGAGTATAACATGCATAGGCTGATGAAAAAGATAAGGAAAAGAAAATGACCATAAGTGTCAGGAAGAGTATGCCCAAAGATATATTTGACATGCAAAATGTATCTTTGGGTTGCAGCACAGAAAACAAGATGGTGAGATAAAGCAAAGCTGTACTGTCATGTTGGAACCATACTGTACCTAAGTGAAAGGTCAATTCTTATGTGGGTAAAGAGGGTGTCACTGAAAACTTCTAAACAAAATGTTGGCATAATTAGATCAGAAGGTTGAAGCACCTATAAAAAATGATGTCCCAGTCATCAAACTTTACTATTTTCTGTGTCTAACAAGCTCCCATTCACTGATAATTTTAGCAAGTGATTTACTGTCTTCCTTCCTAGCCTACTTCTAATGACTCTACTAGCATAGTTAATCTACCCAGTAGTTTGGACTCCTGATCCTTGACTGCCTCACTTCTAATAATCTGTTCTTCCACTCCATTTCACCAACTCAAATGTGATATTCACACTCTTGATGGTCATTTACAATCATTTATTAATCTAAAATATCTACTTCATTTTTTTCTCCTATTTTCTAAACATAATGTGCTTTGGGCCCCTCTAGTATTCTCATTCTGGCAATGTCTATTCCACTGACTCTACCACTTTTCCACTATTTCTCCTTTTCTACAGGTTATGTCTCTAGTGGCACTACTTATAGCCCATAGTCCAGCACTGCAATTCCTCACTTGCAAATACCCTTGACTCCCTTTAATTCTCTTTTCTTAATATTTATGGAGAAAACCTCAAATAAATGATGCCCATCTTGACCTTGATCCAGAATAACAGAATATTAGGGGGAAAAAATCACACACAACCATGTTGACTTTTTACTACAAATTCATAATCATAAAATTCAAACCAAGACTCCAAACTGCTTAACAATCTTATTACTATACCCTAATATGTTCACTGTTCTAATCTCAAAAGAATTATTTCATTCCTTCTCATTTTTCATGAAACCTGCTACTACATCTCCAACTACTTTTATTCTCTTCAGACAGTTATGTCTTAGAATTCATAGAGAAAACAGAAACAATCGTACAGGAACTCCCTTAACTTACCATTAAGAAGTTAACCTAGAGAATATAGTCAATATTATAATAACTATATATAGTGCCAGATGAGTACTAGACAAATTAGGGGGACCACCTCAAAGTATATAAATGTCTAACCACTATGCGGTACACCTAAAATTAACATAATATTAAATTATAATTTTAAATTTTTAAAAAGAAATTAGCTAAACTACTGACATCTAGTTTTTTGTCACCGTTTGTCTAGTTTACTTATTAAAATTGAAAACATATTCAATTTTAATTTATTTGTTCTGGTTCACTGCTTTGCTTTTCTATGGAAAGTCCTATCTATGACTTTTATCGAAGTTTTGCTCAATTTTCACAACTGCATTTTTAGTATTTTCTTCATTTCAATTTTTAAGTTTCTCTTTACCCGCTAATTCTCACAGGCATTATCTGTTGTGTTTGTCTTTTAGTCTTCACTTATAAAATAACTTATAAAGTAATTTTTCTGTCAATTTTTATTATTTTCTGATGAATGTTACCCATTTGAGTTATATTTATAATTTACTTATTCATTCATCTCATAATTATTTTAACTGTTTATTTCTACTTAAATACTAGGTTACAGCTGTCACATATTTTGTGAACACATATCTGGCATGCTTTCAGTGTTTACAAGTATTATTAGCTTTTTTTGTCTATTTTCACTTTGTATGGAATTTGACTGTGATCTTTTTCTGTTGCTAAAGACAGCTACAATGTTGATGAGATCTAGGAACTTTTGTTTATATCAATTTGCCTATGGTAAAATTGGTTTTGCCATAAGTTGTTTTGCTTAAAGTCTCAACAATCTACTGCAAATATTAAGTGAATTACTGTATTACATGAAATAATTTCCTTTTAATTTTTGGAAGTGAATGCTTGAATTGTGATAGTCTTTCTAGCTTCACAGCTCTAGAGACCTTTTCTTTGTTGTTTTTGTGAAGGTCTTAATATGGCCTTGATTTTTTTCTGAGATCAGTTGGGTTTTTATCCATTCCCATGTTCATTTGAAATTGTTTATTTCCTTTGCTTTGATTTTGTTCCTACTCTGTGCTATTTAATATTTTCAGACCTTACTCTTTGATATGGAGTTTTGTCTAGAAAACAAGCTTCTGGTACTAGTTTTTCAGAAACTAAGATGCTCTAGCCCCTTCAGATGTGACTTCAAAGTGCCCCTCCCCCATTGCAGCCACTATTTTCAAATTGGGCTGTCACTCTTTCCAATTAATATCTATATCGTGATTTTCCTGTTTGAAGATCAAGCAGACACACTATTGCTTCCTTCTAATTCCTCCTGTACAGAGATAGACTACAAGTCTTGTACTTGATAGTGAACGTTTCCCCTCCACTTGTATTTTGTGGTCTGTGGGGATATATTGTCACTTTAGTTTTGTTGCAGATGTTCCTTTTGGTTTAACTCTTTTCCTGCTGTTTTTATTATTTCGGGAAGGTTCTAACACTATATCACTGCTGCTGACGTGAACTCAGAACTCTCTTTTGTACTTCTTTAAAAATTTAATTATACTCTAATTTCATCTGTAAGTACATCTTTAGCAGTACTCCAAGTTTTGGACTTTGTATTCTCATGACCACTTAGCTGAAAATATGTTGTAATTTCCATTATGATTTATTCTTTGAGGACTTATTTATAAATGCGTATTTGGGAGGTTTTCTAGTCATCTTTTTGTTACTGAATTTCAGTGTGAATCCACTGAAAACATCACCTGTATGATTAGAATCCTCTGAAATATGATGAGACTTGCTATAAAGCTCTACCTATGACCTATTTTATTAAGTGTCCCGTATGCACCTGAAAAGAATATATATTCTGCATTTAGTAGTTACTGAGTTCTACATGTCTATCAGACCAAATATGCTAAGCATACTGCTTATATTTTTCATATCCTCACTCATCTTCTGCTTGTGTTAAAAAATCCCAATATCACTACAGAATGTCTATAAATATTTACATTATATAACTTTAATTGATGTTATTAGATGAAGACATTTAAGACTCATATTTTCTTGAAGTATTAAATTTTGTTTTATAATAAAATGTTCCTTTCCTTCTCTCCTGGTGGGTTTTGACTTAAATTCTAATCTGTCTAATATTAATATAGCTACAACAGATTTTCTTTGGTTTGTGTTCTCAAAGGCCTCAGTTTCATCATTTTATTTTCACCTAATGGTTAGTATTTTTTAATTTGTTATTGTTGTTTAATATAATTGTTATTGTTGTCCAATAACAGGAGTATTCAGTACATTTACAATTTTGCAAATAGGGATAATATAGCTTTAATTCTGCTCTTGCTTTCCTTTTGGCCTCCTTCTTATAAGTTCTATTTTCTCTTACGTTCTAATTGTTTAGTTTTCTCTATTTGCTTTTTAATTATACAATTTCTTTACTACTTTAGTTATTTTAGTGATTACAGCATGTATTCTTACTTGTCAAAATATAGTATGAATTAAACTTTAGTATTTCTCAAACAATAAAAGCACATTTAGAAGACTTTAATTCCTTTATCCCTGCCCCAACTTTTGTGCTCCTATTTTGGTATATTTCTTACATATATCTTAAACCCCACCAGATATTATAATATTTTGACAAGTCAATGTTTATTACATTTACTTTTTCCTTTGCCCTTCACGTTTTCCTGCATCTCCAAACTTCCATTCAAAATAATTTCCTTTACGATGAAGAAATAATTCTTCCCTTTAATAGGGCATTTAGTGAGAGGGTCTACTGCTGATAAATCCTTCCCAGATTAGTTTGAAAATACCTTTTCTTTCTCTTTGACATGTATGTATAGCCTTCTATATTGACCATTATTTTCTTTCAGAATCACCCATTATCTTTTGCTTTTTTTGACTGTTTCTGTTGAAAACTCAACTATTGCTTTTTTTTTCCTTGATCCTTTAAAGATAATACATTTCCTTTTTCTTTGGCTTTTAATATTTTTCTCTTCATCTCTAGTTTTCAGCTGTTTTCCTATGAAATACACACACACACACACACACACACACACACACACACTCATCTTCATACTTGGTATGATTTTCTTTATATTTATCCTGCTTTAGGTTAAAATACTTCAATCTGTGTGTTGCTATCTTTCTTTGGCTTTACAAAATTCCTATCAATTCTCTCTCTAAATATTGCTTTTGCTCCATTATTGCTCTCTTGCTCTCAAATCTCTCATTTTGGAACACATTACATATATTAAAATTTTATGTCCAATTTTTTTTTTTATTTCCCTCCTTTCCATTTTCTACTTTAGTTTGAAGATACTTCTGAACTATCTTTCGGTTTCTTAATTCTCTTCAGTTGTAACTTAATTTCTGTTATAATTTTAGTCTTAGAATTTCCATTGGACTCTTTTCAAAAGTATCAGTTTGTTGCTATAATTTTCCACCTTCTCTCTTAATTCTTTGAACATTTCAATCACTTTTATTTAAAGTCCACCTCTAATAATTTGAATTTTACCTTAGGGATTCTGTTTCTATTGCCTGTTTTTGTTTTTCACTTTTCTCTTAGTATCTGGACAGTCACTATATGTTTTTTATGTGTGTAAGCTATGGTTATTTTTCTTCAATGAAAGCATGTATAAAAATTTTAGAAACAATATAAGGCTCTCTATATTATTTTTCTTCAGAGAAAGCTTATTTTTGCTTCTAAAGCCTGCTAGGGTAGAGACTTTCTTAATCTAATCACAAATTGAAATCTTCAAAACTGGTTTTAAATCCTTGTGAATATTTTCTCTATTTCTGATTTATCCTTACTCCCTTACAACAATGGATTCTGAAATCAAAGCCACAGTTATTTCTCAAGATCCCTCCTTTTTCATGGCCTTGGAAGAGCCATGAATTTCAATTTTGATCTCTCTAGGGCCATGAAACTACCAAAAACTGTTCATTTTCTCAGCTGCCATGTTCTACTTATGTTCTCAGCTTTTCCATTGCTACTTTTGAGTCAGGGGTTTTAAACAACCCCCCTATTTCCTACCCAAATCTCCCAAAGAATAATGCAAGTAGAAGGGCTCAGAATGATTCAAATCATTAAATAATCTCGCGTGAATTCCTTACAACCTGAATGCAGTGATAGGTTTTATAACTATAACTCAAATTCATTTGAGACAAAGAAAAAGATAAATTTAACTACCTAACATTTTTAAATAGATATGCTAAAAAACACTATAAACAAAGTGAAAAGACAACTGACAAACCGAGTAAAAACTTATTTGCAAGATTTACATCATTTAAAATTAGAAAAACACAAATGAAAACTACACAAAGATGTTATTTTTTATCTATGACATTAGCAAAAATTAGAAATTATGAAAACATCCTGTTTGCAAGATAGAAAAAAAAATACTCCTATATATTGCCAGTGAATGCAAATTGCTACAACCCTTTTAGAAATTTGGCAATACCTCATCTAACAAAATTACACATCAATTTACTTTTAATTCAGCAATCTTACTTCATAGAATATACCTTTGAGAATACACAACCAATAGTACATGAATTTATATATAGCACTGTTTGTAACTGGAAAATATTGAAGTATTCAGCTGAGAAAAATAAGAAAGAGCTCTCTGAAATCACATCAAGTGATTTTATGGGTATACTGCTAAGTGAAAAAAGCAAAACACAAAAAGAAACACATACCCTTTCTCAAGTGAGCAAAAGAAACAAAGAATAAAGAATCTAATTAGGTTGATTAGCTAAAGGGTAGTAAAGAGGAACAGAGTAGAAAATATATGGGGGATGAGAATGGGGTAGGAAGATTGGGAAATGGAAGTACTCTTTTCTGAGTATCTTTTTGAGCCACATTATAGTAAATATACCCCAAACAAACAAATATTAAATGAACTCCTGTTAGTAAACTGTTTGTTTTTTGCCATGATTAGCAATCCTTAAAATACTTAATGTGTATTCCAAAAGTAAGCAAATAAGCAATATATGTTAGAAAATGAGGTCCAGGATTTTCACTGACAAAAAAAAAAAAAAAAACGTCAGTTATAAATATAGAAAGTGGGAGGCTAGAATGAAACTTGTGTTGTATGATGGTAACTGGCAGTATCAATATGTATGTGTGGCTTTTAATAGATAAATATATGTGTACGCATAAATATATTGACATTATTTCCTTGCTCTGTCCATAAGAGAGTCTAGAACCAAAGAAACCACAGCAGCAATGAACATATTTGATACCAAGACTTTGGTTTTTAAATACTTATCTCTATTTAAAAGAACCAGGTTCTTTGGAAAAATGTCGATTCTAAGACTTTGGGAAGTACAAGATGAGCCTAGAACATCTTGAAATAAAGAAGTACTCAAAAAATATAGGAAACATGTCCACAGGACACAGGATGCAGCCTGAAGGGGCAACCACTAGCTAAATCAGGAACAATTTCAACATCAAGAAATAAGAATAAATTATAAATATTAAAATAAAAATTTATGAATCCATACTGATATTTTTTAAATGCAAAAATAATAAATGCAATAAAGACTCATAGTAGAATGCCAATTAATAAATTCAGATGGAATAATGGAATTAGAATATACCACTTGGCAACTATCATAACTGTATCAAGCAAGAATCATCAGAAATAGGATATATACATATTGAGAAAGTATCACCCCAAAAGATACATAATTAACTACAAAGGGAAAAACAATAACTTAACAGTGAGTAACATAGCAGATGCTACCTTAAACAAGTGATCAAAATTAACTTCATCAGTTCAGTTTTGGAAGTAGATATCATGAGCCTCCTGAGAATGTCCTAAGGACACAGAATCACTGGTATGGGATCTGTCAAAATGTAATTTTGATCTAATCATGAGGAAACATTAGACAATACATTAGTCACACATATAGATCTACACAAACATATATAAGAACACATAAACACAAACACATTACCTATAAGGTGTGTGTGCGTGTGTGTGTGTGTGTGTGTGTGTATAAATAATGTACACAATGTACTATATAAGTGTGTGCACATAATGATAAAGTGAACGTGGTAAAATATTAACATCTGGTGACTCTTCAGGAAAAATATACGAGGATGACTGAACTATTTGTACTATTTTAAAAACTGTTCTGGGGAATTTGGATTTGGAGAAACATGGCAGAATGAGAGACATCCCCAGATTGCTCCCCTTGAAACAACAATAAGCTGAACATCTAAACTCAACAAAAAACACCCAAACTGCACACTAGCACATCTGAGCATGGGATCTACGCATAAGAGCTACCACAGGTCAGAATCCCAGATATCAGGAGGTAGACTAGGAAAAATAAAGAAGCTGCCTCTCACAGCCACCAGAGCTCCTTGTAGGAGGAGGGGGAGGGGAGAAAGTGTGGCGAGTTCCCTGAACAGACCTTCCTGGGAAAGCTGTTAGCTCCCTGCGACCAGCAGCAAGGCCCAGTCATCAGGGCAGAAGGCAGAGAAATGAGGATGGCAGAAAAGTGGGGACAGCAGAGAAACAACAGTTGATTTTTATGGGCCATGGTCACAAAACCAAGGCTGAGCCACAACCCTCAACTCTAAAACCATAGGGTCCCTCCCCCATATCCTCCAAGACCGAACACCACGGAGCCCCAGGGGAATCTGAGCAAATCCTACCGAAACTGTTGCTAACACTGACAGGGACTGAGATTGAGAATAGTGAGCATGATTAAATATCTACAAGAAAATAAAAAGGCATTGTTAAGGTATTATATAAAACAGGGATCCAAGAGGCTTAGACTTCACCTACTGGAAACCAAAAGAAAAGCATCTTCTTTGGAAAAGGCTAAAGAGAGACCCTTATATAATAAATCTTTCTGGAAAAACAACAGAATACACTTCCATTAATGTCCAGGCAGAGAAATAGCCCATTAAACACCATGAAAAACCAAGGTGAGAAGGCATCTCAGAAAAAAAGAAAAAAATTCCAGAAAATAAGCTTACAGACATAGAAATATGCAACTTAAATGACAGAGAATGTAGCATGGTATTTCTGAAAAAATTCAGTGAATTCCAATACAAGTCATAGCAACAATTTCAGGAACTGAAAAAATAACTACAAAAGCAGAGCAAGGAGATTGAAACTCTCAAAAAGAACAGAATATTCTGGAGATAAAAAACACAATGCAAGAATTAAAAAATGAAATAGCAAGCTTGGGAAATAGAGTCGACCAAATAGAGGAAAGGATCAGTGATACTGAAGACAGAAATCTAGAAATAGAAGGAGAAAAAGAGAAACCAAAGAATAAAAAATAATGAAAGAGAAATTCAAGAACCAGCTGATAACATCAGGGGAGGAAAATAAGAATAATGGGCATTATCGAACGTGAGAAAAAGAACAGGGACTAGAAAGTATTTTCAGACAAATAGTTGATGAGAATTTCCCAAATCTAAGGAATATGCAAGAGCTTGGAATTCAAGAAGTCAACAGAATAAGTAATTATCTCAATCCAAAAAGGCCTTCACCAAGACACATTGTATTATCAAAAATCAATGACAAAGACAAAATTCTTAGGGCAGCCAGGGAGAATTAAATGGTAATGCATAAGGAAAACCCATTAGATTATCATCGGACTTCTCAGCACAGACTTTACAACCCAGAAAAGAATGGAATCAAATAGTCAAAATAGTAAGTGAAAGGAACTACCAGCCTAGAATGTATTCAGCTAAGCAATCCTTTAGATCTGAAGGAGATATAAAGACCTTTCCAGACATACAAAAACTGAGAGGAATACTCTACTATGAGGCCTGCACTACAGGATATTCTGAAAGGGGTCAGCTCACCTAAAACAAAATGACAAAAAAAAAAAAAAAAAAACTTAATTAGGAGTAAAGTGACTATCAGGCAAATAGTAAGAGTGCAACCCTTACTAAGAACAGGGCATTATAAGCTTAAATAATAAGAAAAGAATTGCTATAGCAAGATAGTAATGAACGTTCAGCATATATAGAGACAAAATGAAAGAATAATGACTGAAAAGGGGAGGATTCAAAGATCCAAATTCACAAAGGGTAATGGAAATAAGACACATGCAGAAGAAAATAGACAATATATATAGTTTTATATAACTATCCTTTACATATTCATAATGATAACCACACACCATAGAGTCAGAAATGAAATATGTAACATAAAACAAGAACCAGAGGAAAAATCCAAAAAAGCCAACGAAAATAAAGAAAATAGAAACAAAAAAACAAGGAAGCAATAGAAACACTGAGCTACCAAAAAGCAAAAGATAAAATGGCTATAAGAAGACCTCATATTTCAATAATCACCCTAAAAGTTAATGGACTTAACTCACCAATAAAAAGGCACAGAGCTGCAGAATGAATCCAAAAAAAAAAAAAAAAAAAACAAAGCTCAAATCATATGCTGCCTCCAGGAGACACATCTCAGCTCCAAAGACAAATATAGAATCAAAGTGAAAGGGTGGAAATGATATTTCAAGCAAATGGCATTCAGAGAAAAGTGGGAGCAGCGATACTAATATCAGACAAAATAGACATTAAAAATAAAAAAGGTAAAGAAAGATACTGATAAAGGGAATGATGATAATGATAATGATAAAGAGAATCATGCACCAATAAGAAATAACACATTAATATCTATGCTTCCAATCAGGGAACCCTGAAATATGTAAAGCAATTACTAACAGAATTAAAGGGAAAACAGACCAAAACACTATCATAGTAGGGGACCTAAATACCCCACTGTTAGATATGGACAGATCATTCAAACAGAAAATCAATAAGGAAATAACATCCTTAAATGACACGTTAGGCCAACTGGACATAACTGAGATTTACAGAGCCTTCCATCCCAAAACAGCTGCTTATACATTCTCCAGTGCACATGGAACATTCTCAAGGATAGACAACATATTGGGACACAAAGATAGCCTCAACAAATATAAAAGAGTTGAAATTATACCATATTCTCTGATCATAATGCTTTGAAACTAGAGATCAACTGTAAAAAGCAAGCAGGAAGGACCACAAATACATGGAGATTAAACACATGCTACTGAAGAATAACTGGGTCAGGGAAAAAATAAAAAGAGAGATCAAGAGATACATAGAAACAAATGATAATGATAGTACAACATATCAAAACTTTTGGGACATGGCAAAAGTTGTCGTAAGAGAAAAGTTTATATCATTCAGGCCTATCTCCAAAAACAAGAACAAGCCCAAATAAACAAACTAATGCTTCATCTTAAAAACTAGAAAAGGAAGAACAAATGAGGCCTAAAGTCAGCAGAAGGAAAAGAAATAATCAAAATTAGAGCAGAAATAAATGAAACTGAAAACAAAAAAAGACAGAAAAAATAAATACAACAAAGAGCTGGTTCTTTGAGAAAGTTAATAAAATTGACAAACCCCTGACTAGACTCACTAAAGAAAAAAGAGAAAGGACACAAATAAACAAAATCAGGGATGAAAGGGGAGAAATTACGACTGATATCACGGAAATACAAAGGATCATGCAAGAATTCTATGAAAAAGTATGTAACACCAAATTTAATAACCTAGAAAAAATGGACAAGTACTTAGAAAAATACAACCATCTTAGACTGAATCAAGAACTGGAAAATTTAAATAGACCGATCAGTAGTATGGAAATTGAAACAATCATCAAAAACCTACCAAAAATATAAAAGTCCAAGGCCAGATGGCTTCCCCAGTGAATTCTACCAAACATTCAAAGAAGACTTAATATCAGTTCTCCTCAAACTCTTCCAAAAAAATCAAAGAAGAGGCAATAGTTTCCAATCACTTTACGAGGCCAACATTACCCTGATACCAAAACCTGGCAGAGATAATATGAAAAAAGAAAACTACAGATCAATATTTCTCATGAACACAAATGTAAAAATCCTAAATAAAATATTAGAGAACTGAACACAACAACATATTAAAAGGATTATACACTATGATCAAATGGGCTTCATCCCAGGACACAGGGATGGTTCAACATATGCAAATTGACTAATGTAATATATCATATAAACAAATTAAAAAATAAGAATCATATGATCATATCGATAGATGCAGAAAAAGCCTTCAACAAGATACAGCATCCATTTATGATCAAAACACTTAACAAAATCAGTATAGAAGGAAAGTACCTTAACACAATAAAGACCATGTATGACAAACCCTCAGTCTACTTCATACTTCATGGTGAAAAACTAAAAACCTTCCCTCTAAGATCAGGAACAAGGCAAAGCTGTCCATTACGACTATTCTTATCCAATATAACATTGGAGGTGCTAGCAAATGCTATTAGACAAGAGAAAGATATAAAAGGCATTCAAATAGGAAATGAAGTCAAATTGTCACTATTTGAGGATGACAATTTTCTCTATATAGAAAACCCTAAAGACTCAACAAGAACACTACTAGAAACAATAAGCAAATACAGTAAAGTTTCTGAATACAAAATCAACATTCAAAAATCCATAGTGTTCCTATACTCTAATAATGAAGTGTCAGAAAAAAACGGTGGAAAAAATAACTCCTTTTGCAATTGCAACAAAAAGAATAAAAAAACCTAGGACCAATCTAACAAAACATGTGAAGGACCTATATAAGGAAAACTACAGGACCCTATTAAAAGAAATCGAAGATACAAAGAAATGGAAAGATATCCCATGTTCTTGGATTGGAAGAATCAACATAGTTTAAATGACCATATTACCTAAACATTATAGAGATTTAATGCAATCTCCACCAAAATCCCATTGGCATTTTTTAAAGAAATAAAACAAAAAATGATCAGATTTATATGGAAGCACAAAAGACCCCGAATTGCCAAAGCCATTCTGAGAAAAAAGAATGACTTCAATTTATATTACAAAGCAACAGAAATCAAAACGGTGGTATGGGCAGAAAAACAGACACATGGACCAGTGGAAGAGAATCGAGAGTCCAGAAACAAAGCAATATTTAAATGGGCAAATAATTTTCGACAAAAGAAAAGCCAAAAACATACAGTGGAGAAAGAAAAGCCTTTTCAATAAATGGTGCTGGGAAAACTGGAAATCCACCTGCAAAAAAATGAAACTAGACTGTTGTCTATCACCACACACCAAAATTAACTCAAAATGGATTAAGGACCTGAATATAAGACCTGAAACAATAAAATGCATAGAAGAAAACATAGGAACTAAACTCAAAGACCTTGGACTTAAAGATTTTACGAATTTGACCTCAAAGACAAGGGAAATAAAAGCTAAAATAAATGAGACTACATCAAACTAAAAAGCTTCTGCTCAGCAAAAGAAATCATCGACAAGGTAAAGAGACAACCATCCGAACGGGAAAATATATTTGCAAGCAATACCTCCAATAAGGGCCTAATTACCAAAATATACAAAGAACTGATATGGCTCAATAACGACCAAAAATTAAACGATCCAATAAAAAAAAAATGGTCAGTGGACCTGAACAGACACTTCTCCCTAGAGGTCATACAAATGGCCAACAAATATTTGAAAAGTGCTCAACGTCACTAGCTATTAGAGAAATGCAAATCAAAACCACAATGAGATACTATCTCACACCTGGTAGAATAGCTATAATCAACAAGACAAGTAATAACAAATGTTGGAGAGGATGCAGAGATAAAAGAAACCTCATACATTGCTGGTGGAACAGGAAATTGGTACAGCCACTATGGAAAACAGTATGGAGATTCCTCAAAAAACTAAGAATTGATCTATCATATGATCCAGCAATCCCACTACTGGGCATTTACCCCAAAGACTTGAAAACCCATATCCAAAAAGATGCAAACCAATGTTCATAGCATTATTCACAGTGGCCAGGACATGGAAGCAACCGAAGTGTCCTGCGATAGATGATTGGATAAAGAAGCTGTGGTACATATATACAATGGAATATTACTCAGCCATAATAAGAGATGAAATACTGCCATTTGTGACAACATGGATGGACCTTGAGATAATCATGCTAAATAAAATAACTGAGGCAGAAAAAATTGAAGAAGTTAAAACTAAAAGGAAAAAAAAACACTTTCTGCAACTCTAAGCTTATTTAAAATTAAAAAGAAATTTTTTTAAAAAAAAACTCACCTTTTAATCACCTTTCAATTATCTATTATCTATATCCAGGCTTCTGGTGCTTTTTTTTAGTATTGTTTCTTGTATTCTATTTTTGTAAGAAGCCACTGTAGATAAACATAACTAATACTAGAAGACACATCTGGAAGTTTCAAATTCAACTTCCGTACTGCTTCCTGCCCAGGTCAGTTTTAATATAAACACTTATGAACAAAAATTAAGTTAAGCATAATCTCAACCTTCCATTTTAATCACAATGTATGAAGTAGAAGTAGAATTTCTTTTTAATACCATTTTACAGATGATGGAACTAAGGTACAAAAAAGTTGATAGCTTTATCCAAATATGTCAGCTAAGAATAACCTAGCAAAGAGCAGGGCAAGTTTGGCTCTAGAACTCAAGCTTTTGTCCTCATGCTGTTTCACTTTCCTAAAACATATTACACAAATCAAGTTTTGCCTATTAAAACTGTAATTTTTATGACAGATAAAAACTGCTGACATGCGGTCATGTTTTCCTTTAAACATTATGGACTTAGTAAACAATGACTATGTTACGTACTCAAGTTTATCTCGAGACAGCTTATTTTCTGATCACACACTTACTATTCGTGTCTGTTTTATGCATGGACCCCGAAAATCCCAAGATTCACTGCACTCCACTGTTTTTTTCAAGGTTTACATACAGCTTAATATGAATGGAAGTACATAGTATCATGAAAATGATTTGCAAGCAATGTGAATATTAGCAATATCCCAATTTTATTTTGTACTTTTCTTTCCAACTCTTGTCTAGATACATTAACATAACCCATTCCAGTCCTATTTGACTGTTTTTACGTTCAGATAACATTATTCTCTTTTTTTAAAGCACTCTTCATCTTCCCTTAGGCTCTCGCAATAATAAAAACAAAAACAAAAACAAATTATCATAACTGCCTGAATTTCAATATGCTCCTATGGACAAGGGAAAAAGGCACTAGTCCAATACAGTTGCCCTCTGAGATTTAGCAAAAGGTAAGCCTACGATGGCAGTGCCGAACATGTTAACAGGTGAATGGAAAAACCATTGCAGAGAGGCCCCTGCCATACTCGTTCTCTCCCCACGCCTAAAGCCACCGAGAGACAGGCGACCGCGACCTTCCTACTGCAACACGAGCCGGGTAGGCCTCGATCCTCCACTCTCCCCATAGGCTAAAGGCTCAGTTGCAGTCTGGGTTTAAAAGAACAAGGTGTCGAAAGGCTTCCATCACTCCTGGACTTCCAATGTGCAAGGCTGGGTAGAAAGGAAAAATCGACGCGACAGGGGGTTCCATTCAAAACTGGCGGAGACAAGGCCTGCGGGTTTGAATAAGGCAGGGCAGAAGGCCATAAAACTAACCCGCACAGAAACAAGGAGTAAGAGTAACGGAGTGAGGAGGCCCGGGTTTTCAAGCCTCAGAAAGCGTCACGTTCCGCCAAGGTCTGAGGGGCGCAGGGTCAAAGGCCGCTGGCAGGGGAGCGGCGAGCAGATTGGCCAGCGGAGGAGCGCAGAGGCGCTGCGAGTAGGCCCCGTGCCCGCCGCGGCCGCGTTGGCGGAGCCCTGACATCCCTGCTTTACTCACCAGGGTTTGGGAATCCGGCCACTGGAGGTGTAAAGGCTGGAAGTACAGAGAGAGAGAGGACAGAAAGCGCAGGGCGCGGGCTGGCAGCGCTGCCAGCGCTGCCAAGCCCGCCTCTCAAAAGCCGCGCCCGGAGCGTTCCCAGAGTCCCGGGGGCGGGGCTTCTGGGGGCGGGGCTTTCTGGGGGCGGGGCTCTGGCTCCTGGGGCACGGGACCCGCCTGTAGGTGAGGATCTGGAGGGGCGTGTATGAAAGAGGGGAGAGCTTTTCCAGATGTCCTGCACTAGTGGAGAAAAGGGGCTGGGACTGAATTCCCATCTTTTTTCTCCAAGTAGTGTGGGACTGAATTCCCATCTTTTTTCTCCAAGGAGAGATAACCCACCCCGCTCTTGGAAACTAGTCTAGGTTCCGCTGGAAAACGGACAGCTGTTTTTGATATCAGGCGTTCAAAAATTATATTTAACTCGAATACTCTGGTTGTTTTCAAACTTTAAATTGAGGAACCGTTTTGCCTTTTTTTATAATGTAACTTTACTTGGAAGGCCAAAGTAGACACAGAAGTGACACTTTCGATTTGCAAATGTATTTTGTAGAGTCACCTTTGTACTAGAATACTTACAGAAATAATCGAAAACGATGAGACAGATGTGAACAAGAACTTCTGAAATAGCTGTTACAGCTGAAGGTTTTAATCTTACATCAGCCTCAGAAGCCAAGAGAATTCTCTATTTTGGTTACATAGTAACAAGGAAATCCTGACTCACAGTTGAGAATTTACCGATGTGTGCAATTAAGGGCTCTCCTTACAATCTCACTGAATTTTTAAAACAAATTTTAATTGTGAAATATACATGTATAAGTTTATCCCATATTTGCACATTTAAAAAAATTATAATAGAATATTCAGATACCACGGAAGAACTGAAGATACAGAAAAATACTGGTATTTTTTAAGCCTTCCAGGAAGGCCTCTCCTAGTGTATCTTTTTCCCTCCCACCTAGAAATTATTATGCTGAATTTTATATTACTCATATCTTGCTTTTTTTGGAAAACAGTTGCATATATATGATTCCATAAAAATATATTTATCCTAATATTGCATTTTATATAATGAATCATACTGCATTTTTTCCCCTCTTAATTTCTTTTTTCACTAACACTTTCAGATTTTGAGATTCACCTATACATAAATCTATTTCACATGGACTAGACTGGAGCATAATTATCCATAAAACCTACTAATATTTTGCTTGGAAATAACATCTTTTAACTTGCTTTTTATCTTTGCTAATAGGGTTGTATACCTTTATATATGCTTAGTAGTCACTTGTGTTTCTGTGAAATGCCTCTGATGAATTTTGGACTCATTTTTAATGGGCATATTTGCTTTTGAAATTTATATTCTACATAATCTTTATGTATGTTTAAAGTTTAAATACTTCTCTCTTGCTTATCGAATTCTTGCTGAGAACTATCCTAACACATAAAACTAATAGTAGCCTTTTATTTCTCCTAATTATCATTTATTATTATAATAGTCTCCACCCTACAAGGTTCTTGGGGTTGTTTTTTTTTTTCTATTCTGCTAATCGAAAAGCAGCACCCATTTCTCTTTGGGCATTAGCAATACAGAGCTTTCTCCTTATTTCCCAAGTTATGCAGACTTTTATACCTATAGCCATCCCTTTCAGTCTCCATTTCAATGAACCTCAGACATATATCAAAATAATAATGTATGAGGAGGTATGTTAGTTAGGATTAGCTTTAGTTTTGTAAAACAGAATGCTCAAATAACAGTTGTGTAAATAAGACAAACCTTTGCTCATCTCTTCTTTAACGGAGTCCAGGGCTCATGATGACTCCACAGTTGTAATTAATCAGACTCCTCTTTTTGATTTATTTATTTTTGCTCCATCATTATTATTGCTGGCTTCCATCCTCACTTAATATTCTAGCTTTCATTCTCATACCTGTCATATAGTTCAAGATGGCTGCTATGCTCTAGACATCTTGCCTGAAATCCAGTCAGGAAGTAGAAGGAAGGCGGTATCAGGGAATGTTGGAAAGAGCAAGGATGGCTCCTTCAGCTACTTGTTAAGGGAGTTTTCTAGGAAGCACCATCCAACAATTTATGCTTTCATGTGATTGAATGCAGTCACTTATCCATGCCCATCTGCAAGGGAATCTTAGAAGTGTGGCTTTTACCCAGGCTCACCCCCACCCCAAATAAAATCAGAGCTCTGTTACTAAGAAAGAAAGAATGGTTACTGGGTAGGCAATAAGCAGGACTTACCTCAGCAGAGAATAGAATAGAGAAAGAGAAGGAGATGGACTTTAACAAGATTGTTGAGTACAATCCAAGATTCTGGAAATGCATACTGCTCATCACCTTGTAGCTTGGTTCCCTTATGGGGCATCCCTGTGTTCAGAAAGGTAATAAATGGTATAACGGGCTTGCCATGGAATTGACAGCATCTTACAATATTACCACACATCAGTCTTCCAGTTTCAATATAAGTAGCAGGGTGATGAGGGTGATTATAGGTCTAAATATAGGTCTTTAGTTTTTCAGAAATGTAAAACAGAAACACTCAGTAGATGTCTTCTCCCAATGCCAGTTATAAACCATCATGTTTAATACCATTTGGGAGAAAGGGTAATCAGACTATACTCCTGGTCCTAGTACTACAGGTGGTAGATATTCTTTTGTTTAAACTGTATTTGATGTTGATAGGTACAAAACCAGTGGAATTTTGATAAAAAGCATATAATTAAAGGTACCTATTGATATGTTCTATGTGCCTGTTCATCTTTAATAGTGATAGATAGGTGGAAGAAAAAATAAAGGGCCTTAAATTGTTTACTCCAAACCTAGCATACAACTGACACCTCTAGTCTGAGACCAGATGCCATGGCACCTCGGACCCTCTACTACGTCTGGAGTCTGGAATTTAGACATTAAGTTTCTTATTGAAAGACTGAGCCATTCTCTGGTTGCAAAGGAGGTACTCCATGTGTTAGCATTTGCAAACCTTGCTGTAGTACATGTATTGATTCTCAGCCCAAGAACATCCATGTTCTGCAGCTGCCATCAGGGAGCCCACAATCCAGCTAGCCCTCCCTAGCAGGGGTGTACTGAGGTCTCTGTAGGTACTGACTAGACTAGGACACCAGACTCTCTCAGAGATGCTTGTGAGTGTTGGTTCTATATAGTGCTTCCAACCCTTGTTCACATTTTGTCAAACAGAGTAAACAATATTTTCATAAAACACTGAGGCGAACAGCCTGCTTGCAGTGAACACAATGGGTCTTGTAGCTCTGACTATTCCAGACCATCTAGGATTAAAGAGATCAATATCTTGGCACACCTATATAACACATTAGTGGCACCCTAGAATAGAACCTCTTTCTAACTAATTTCCCTTCACCACAAACACCATCATATTAAAAGTCCTTAGGAAATTGAGTCTCCAGCAATTATGCCAGGGGGATGATAGATGTATGCCATGTGGCTTGTAGATAGCTTGGAAAGCTATCCATCTGTGAATGAGGACTAGATCTGGACATTCTCCTTATCAGTACTATGTAAGTAAACCCCTGTTGAGTGTTACACAAACTAGGGTTAAAGCCCAGTTTTGCATCCTGTAATTTTATAACAAAGTGAATATCTTTCTAGTTCTTTTCTTCTTTTGCATTAATGGGGCTTTGGAAAAAAGGTTGGACAGTATCCTTTTGGACATGAGAGATAAATTTTGTCATGTTCCTTTTCTAATTAACTAGTGACAACATCACTTTGTGTTTTAAACTCCATAGTCTATGTGATTACAGTCTCAAGAGGACTATCAAAATTGTAACATCAGAATTTTAACCCAGGCCTGGGTATTCCAGGAAGAAAGGCTTTGTGAGAGTCCAAGCTGATAAGTACACAGGTACAGCTAGGTCAGGTGGTAACTAGTAGGGCAGACTTTTGTGGCATCAGTCTTTCTGTTCTCAAATGTAGATTTTCCACTCCCTTCTATTCTGTACTATGGTATCTCACAGTAAACTCATAAATCTATATTAACTATAACTAACAAAGAGTTATGTGGTCTTAAAATAGAAAATAATGCACTTGGGATGCATACTTTCTTTTATTCTTCTTGGATTATATGATATTGGAAATATTACTTAAATTAAGAATTTCTATCAATTTTTAAACTGATAAATTTGTGGCAATAAATAGTGCATGTGTGTGAGAGATCTAAACAAAGGGAATATGAACCCTGAAATCTCCTACTGCATTGTAAAAGACTAGTATCTTTTTGACAGCATGAATTTTACTATTATATGTCCAGAGCTAACCAACATTGTTGATATAAAATGAGAACTCAACAAATAATTTATTTGAGGAATAAAAGAATAAAAGACTAGGAGATTACTTAATCATTATTATTTAACCCGACTTGCTGATATATATTGTTTGCTCTAGCTCTAGAACTGTCTTCACTGTAGGTCTCTTGAATATTACATGTCTTTTCTCCCTTCCATTCCTAGAAGTTTCATTAGTGTCTCCTAGACATATCATGTCATTTAATACCTGTCCATCATTTCATTTACCTGAGATATCATCCTAGTTCCTGTCCATATCTTCTCCACTTGCATTATTAGTCAGAGGTCTTTTTTTTTCTGCAAGCAATAGAAACTGAATCAATCAACTAAAACACAAATAGATTTTTGTGAAGTTTATAGAGTACAGCATGAAAGTGAAGACTAGTACATTAGGCAACTCCAATAGGTAGGACATAGTAGTCCTCTAAAAGCAGAAGGATTTTTGGATTTTAAATAGCCAAACAAATAAAGTAAATCTCAAAACAAAAGTTCAATTATCCAGTACACTAGGTTTCCATGTCCATGTCAAGTCTACCTTCTCCATGGCTATTGAGTTACATACTGACTGTTCCATTTTTTTAAATTCCTATTACACTCCTGGGATCAACATGAAATGTAGCAACAATTTCTTCATTAATTAAATTGTTCCATTCTTTATAGCATATATCACTTTATGAAGGTGTACCTAGGATATTGATACAGTTTGGGAGGCAAAGACTATAGCTCTAAAAAGTCCTTTGGTTAGAACACCAAAGCTTCCACCAGCTGATAGCAGCAAACAATTCAGAGATCCAAACTCTTATTCAACCCTCTAATAACTCTTATCCTTTCACCATGTACCAGCATGTTGACAGCAAAGAATGCAGTCTCATTTCATCCTACATAAATTCACAAATTGTGACTTAGTTGAAAGAAGCAGCTGGCCAAGGCAGGTAAATGTTTCAAACTCAAAACTGTAAATTCCCTGGTAATGTAGTGG